>CAJNDV010027779.1:147477-163024 GCA_905221635.1 Symbiodinium sp. CCMP2456 | reverse complement strand
ACACCCCAAACCTTCAACCCGAAACCCTAAACCCTGCACCCTAAACCCTAAACCCTACACCCCAAACCTTCAACCCGAAACCCTAAACCCTGCACCCTAAACCCTAAACCCTACACCCCAAACCTTCAACCCGAAACCCTAAACCCTAAACCCTAAGCCAGATTTAGAGTTTGGGGTTCGGAGCTCTAAGGCTCCTAGGGTGTAGCTCTTGGGGTTTAGGGTTTAGGGGTGCAGGGTTTAGGCTTTAGGGCTTTAGGGTTTTAGGGTTTAGGGTTTAGGGTTTAGGGTTTAGGGGATGTGGGTTTAGAGTTCGAGCGCTCCGGGTTTTTAGGCGTCAGCGCGGTTTAGGGAGGGTCCTACCTGGAGGCTCAGGGGCTCTGAAAATTCAGGGTGTCAGCGGGCAATATAGGGGCCTTATAGTAATTACCTATACTATCCTATCTTGGGGGTTCCTTATTCTAAGTGCAGTACTGTAATAGACCCCAAAACCCCATTCTAATTACTAAGGCTTCTACGGTAACTGGTGGGCTCTCTACAGTTGGGCCTTTCCTTAGGTACCTCCGTCCTGCCCATGAACGAAGCAGCACCTCCCAAAGCTCAAACTCCCGGAAACTTGGTTAGAAGGCAACCAAGAGGGTTTAGGGTTTAGGGACCAAGGCGATAGTCAAAGTCAACAAAGCCCAAGATGACTCCAGTAAACTCGGAATCCTAGACCCCTAAATCATCCTAAACCCTAAACCCTAAACCCTAAACCCTAAACACCCCTAAACCCTAGAGCCTACACCGTGCAAAACTCACAATAGGCTCATGGCAGAGCGCAAGAGGGGCGACTTCGTAGTGCAGCTGTCAGACACGCCGGTGGGCCCATGTCGTGTGCATGGAAAGGGGGGGTGAGGGTTGAGAGTTTAGGGCTTTAGGGTTCAGGGGTGTCGGGTTTGGGGTTTGGGGTTTGAGGGTTTAGGGCTTTAGGGCTCATGTTATAGGGGCTTAGGCTTTAGTTTTGAAGAGTTTAGGGCTTGATCTATCACATAATCACGCCAAGTTCCTGCCACGAGTTGTTCTACCCTCTGGCCTGCATCTGACTCATAAGCTCTACCGTCCCTCACCCCGTGCTGCACTCGACCAAGCGTGCAAACTCAACTTCGAAAGTCCCAAATGCACGAACACCTGAGTCCTGATACCTTGAAGCTTAAGCCCCTGGCAGGCCCCTGGGTGCCCGTCAATCTAGAATTCTGAACGTTACTGTAACTTGTGCTTCAGGCTTAGCCAATCAATCAATCCATTTTTCTATCTATATCTACCTATCTACCTATGTATCTACCGACCTACCTAGCTAGCGATCTATCCATCCATCCACATCCATCTATCTACCTGTTTATCTATCTATCTACCTATGTATGTATGTATGTATGTATATATGTATGTATGTATGTATGTATGTATGTATGTATGTATGTATGTAGGTATGTATGTATGCATCTATATGTGTATCACCCAACCATTCATTCAATCAGCACAAGTTCGAAAACACAAGTACATGCATGCATGCATACAGAAAGTAGACAAGTGGCTCAATAAGTCAAAGCTTAAATGAAAGTGAACATAACTTGGAACTGCGATCTCACGTGTAAACATACCTATAAGTATCAATAAATACCGATATAAATGCAGATGTCTATACATATATACATGTGTATGTGTGAAGAAGTGGCTTCCGAATCGATTTTGTAAGTATACTATGAGATGCCACCAAGTCCTGTTCTATTCAATTAAGCACCCTCAAAACAGGGACCTAGACATTCTGCAGCTGCAGCATATAGGCTCCAGAAACCGGCTCGGATTACAAAGGCTTCTATAGCAGACCTGTTGATGATGCAAATCCGGCATTCCCTTGAGGACCCTAAACTACCGGTATATTCCTTACTATGGGTAATGCAGCAATGCAAGATGTTTATCATCAACCGTCCCTCCAAGCTAGCCCTTCTTTGGCAAGCAATAGAAACCCACGAGCCTGTCGACCTGTTTACGCTCTCACCATGTCCAGGCCATTCGGGGCATCCGGCGCAACAGCGTCGCTTGGATCGTGAAGCTTTTGAAGTCAGGTCTAGGGTTCGGGTCCAGGGTTTAGGGCTTGGGGTTTAGGGTTTGGGGTTTAGGGTTTGGGGTTTAGGGTTTGGGGTTTAGGATTCAGGGTTTGGGGGTTTAGGGTTTAGGGCTTGGGGTTTAGGGTCGAAGGTTTAGGGTTCTAGAGTTCGGGCCTTGGGTTGGGAGTCGTTTGCTCAGTTCTTGCTGTGGACCGATGGGGTTCAGGATTGTGCAGTTCGGTTCGTGATCCTGGAGGTGTTCTGGGTTCCATTCCGCATGCTGCCTTCTTCGAGTACCTTCTGAGTTCACCTCGTTGACATGCTGCTGTACCCCTAAACTCTAAACCCTAAACCCCAAACCCTAAACCCTAAACCCTAAACCCCAAACCCTAAACCCTAAACCGTTGATGGAGGAATTGACTCGCCAGCCTTTGCCTTGCATGCTTTCTTGGTGTCTCATCCTGGAACCTGCTACGGCTGATGATGAATATCCTGCAGTACCCCAAAATAAGGAATACCCATAGGCCCCATAGTAGTTCGGGTTTAGGGTTCAGGGTTTAGGCTAGTTTTCTAAATTAGGGTCCCTTTGGGGGTCCTTTTTATAAGGGTGCCGTACTATACTTGGTACCTAAAAGGAGACCCTATTTTAGAGAACTACCCATATCCTGCAGTACCCCAGATTAATGAATACCCATAGGCCCCATAGTAGTTCCTTTTTGGGGGTTCATATTATTTAGAATCCCCTAAGGTAGTCCCAAGAAGGAACTACTATGGGGCCTATGGGTATACCATAATTTGTCCATAGTTTAGGGTCCTTGAGGTAATGCAGGATTTATATCATCAACAGTAGGACGGTTTCAAGGTTTAGGATTTAGGGCCCAGGGTTTAAGCTTTGGGGTTTAGGGTGTAGGCAGCAGCTGAGGTTCTTGACATGTACTACACGACGCCACCCTGGCGAGAGTCCCCTGGATGCATGTGGGGGTTTCCGAACATAGGGGACCCTAATAAAGTACCCTAAATAGTAGGATCCTTATTATAAGGACCCCAGAATAGGGTTCCCTAATTTTCGGAAACTCCCATGTGTTTTTGTCCCTCAGAAACCCTAAACCCTAAACCTGAGGCCCCAAAACGACCCAACAGCTCTTCTAAAACCTTAAACACCCTAAACCCTCCCTACCACCCTGAAGCCGAATCGGACAGCCAAGCGAACAGCTGGGTTCAGGGATCTAAGTTGCCGGGATTTTCGGATTTCGTCTTTGGGCTTTTGGGTTTAGGGTTTAGGGCTCCAGGGCTTTCAGGTTTGGGTTTAGGGTTCAGGGTTCAGGGTTTAGGTTTTGGGGTGGGTCTGGGGGTTGGAGTTTCGGTTTGGTGCAAACACCGCCAAAGAGATCCTGACCAGTCGCAGAAACGCAGGAAGACAGGAATCCGTAATGAAAAGCCCTTCCCTGAGCCCCATATCCCAAAGAGCTTACCCCAGATCCGATATTCGAAATGCGAAGTCCTGTAATCCCTAAACCCTAAACCTAAACCCTAAACCCTAGGTACCCCACACCCTCAACCCAGCAGAGAGTCTCGCACCCAGCGCTGGACCTGTAAGAGCTCACGGTTTAGGGCTTAGTATAGAAGCCTAAATAATTACCAATACTGTTTTGGGGGGCTCTTTATTATAAGTACAGTATAATGGGCACCAAAACCTTATTCTAATTATGAAGGCCCCTAAATTAGGGTTTAGGGTGTAGGGTTTAGGGTTTAGGGTTGGTCGTTCAGCTTGAAAGCTCAGGGTTTGAGTGTTTCAGCTATCCAGGGTTTGAGGCTCTTGCGTGCAGGAGTCTGGAGGGGTTCAGGGTTTAGGGTATCGGGTTTAAGGTTCAGGGGTTTAGGGCTTCGGGTTTAAGGTTTAATTAGGGCTTAGGGCCTTTATAAGGGTTTAGATTATATAATAAGCCTATTCTTTTCGCTGTGGCATGAGCTATACCCGAATTCCTGATTCTAAAGACTGAGGCAGCAATACCTACGTGACACCGTCCTTATGATGATCCATATATGGTAGCCCGGAATCCGTAGAGGAGCCCTGTTCTGACTCGCGCTTACTAAGAATTCCTCGTTGAAGATCAAAAGTTGCAATAATCTATCTTCTGAGGCCCGTAAAGTAGGTTATGGACGTAGACTGTGAACGTCGAGCACCCTGTGGGAGCTTCACAAACCTCAACCCCAGACCCTGAAGAGCAACTGCAGAATGCAAGACGTTATGTGAAGTAAGTAGGGTCTTCATTCGGGCTTCTTCAAACGCATCTATGGCTTCTTTGTTTGGGCTAGGGTGAAATGTGTTTCCATACCTGGGGGTGCGACGAGTTCCATATATAGTTCCTTAAAAACGTAGGTCTTTTCGGCTACAGGTAAACGATGCATCCGAAAGCTTTGGGCCACAAAGCACCCTTCGTCTTGACATTCTCCGCCCTAACCCTAAACCCTAAACCCCTAAACCCCTGAACCCTAAACCCTAAACCCTAAACCCTAGACCCTTAACCCCTAAACCCCTAAACCCCTAAACCCCTAAACCCCTAAACCCTAAACCCTCTCCGCCCAGGAACTTTGTCGGACGAGCCCGACAGCCGGTGACCTGCTCCGTGCAGGAGGAGCTCCAAAGGTCCTTAGGCTCCATGTAGGGCTGAGGGTTTAGGGTTTAGGGTTTAGTGTTTAGGGTTTAGGGTTTAGGCTTTCGGACGAGGGGGTATTTAGGGTTTAGAGTTTAGGGTTGAGGGTTTAGGACGAGGGCGTATTTAGGGTTGAGAGTTTTGGGTTGAGGGTTTAGGAAGGGGGGTATTTAGGGTGTTCGGGTTGAGATCCTGATCCTGGTGTGTAAGGGCCCTAAACCCTAAACCCTAAACCGTTGGCTTCGATTTTGCAGAGCTGAAGTTGACGGCTTTGGGCCCTGACAAGAAGGACCTCCAGGGTTTAGGGTCTCTAGGGGACCTCCATTATTCAGGGTCTAACTGTAGCCGAAAGGACCTACCTTTTTAGGGTTCCTTATTGTGGTTCCTATAGTTCCTTAAAAGGGTAGGTCTTTCTGGCCACAGGTATAGTCTACATATTCCTAGAGCCTAAACCCTACATCCTACCCCCTTAGACCAAGGTACTGGTTGAGAACACGTGGTACCGAAGACATCACCGTGCGTCCACAGGAAGGTGTGGTTGCTTCTGAGGACCGAAAATCTATTCTGGATTCCACCCTAAACCCTAAACCCTAGTTATGGGACCCCAAAGTACCCTTGAAGGGCACTCTATCGCGGAACCCTACAGTACCCGTTGAAAGCTTCGAGGGATCCCTCACGGGTGCTATATGGGCTTCATGGGGATTCTCTGAAGGTGTTCGGTTCAGCTCCGGGAATGGTTTTGGGTTTGGGATTTGCAGGTTAGGGTTTAGGGTTTAGGTTAGGGCTTTGGTATTAGCCAGCCTCGGTCTATGTTTGGGGGTACCCCGGTTGCTTACTATGGGATCCAAGTCCTGAAGCTGGTTGTTGTGGCCAAGGCAAGGAACTAGATGCTCTTATATAATCCTTAGAGCCAAACCCGGAGGAATTTTGTAAGGTTTAAGTACATTTAGGTACTTTGACCTACTGCAAACTTTTTCACCCAGATCTTGTGGTAGACGTTAGAGGGGTCCTGCAGAAGTAGGTTACGATATGCCCTGAACACTTTCCCAATCCTGAAAACATGCTAAAAACCCTCATTAATAAAACCCTATAAGCCTCCCTAGGCCCTAAACCCTCAACCCTCAACCCTAAACCCTAAACCCTAAACCCTCATTACAAACCCTATAAGCCTCCACAAAGCAGAATACCGTCAGGGGCTCGGGTTGATCGTAGTGTTTTTTTCTGGATAGGGCTGTGGGTGGTCAAACAGTCAATCCAGCAACTTCCCCCGATCCTGCAACCCAGTTTAGGGCTACTTTGGGCTTGAATTCGGTACGATGGCTTGGAGTTTACCTGTAAAGAGAGTTCGGTAGAACCTAAACCCGAAACCCTAAAGCCCTTAATTAGTAGCTAGAATCCATAAAACTGTAGGAAATTGGAGTCCCAGGGAAGGTTTACAGCAAACCCCTGCAATCTCCTCAAGATGTTCGAGATCAAAAAGGAGTCTTCTTTGGTGGTTTCTGAGGGGTTTCTAATTTCAAGAGTTTAGGGTTGAGGGTTTAGAGTTGAGGATTTCGACTTCAAGGGTTTAGGGTTTAGAGTTGAGGAGTTGGCGTGATCAGCCCGTTGCAGGATTGCCTTTGCGAAGCTGCGAGACCAAAGAAGAAGCCCCGCTTGCGCCGTTGTTGTGAAGCCGCGCACAACTAGCCCTAGTGGCGCAACTACCCACTTGTCTGGATGCTTTGGTTCGGGGCCACGGTGGCTGTAGGTTGGTATTCAAAGCCGAGTAGATGAGTGGGTACTCAATACCCTAAACCCTAAACCCTAAACCCTAAACCCTAAACCCTAAACCCTAAACCCTAAACCCTATACGGACCAGACACGGAGAAAGCTTGAAGACTTGTCCCTTAAGGCCCGGAGGCTCTTGACTTCTACAAAGCTTCAAACCCTGAAGCCCTCCTGGGTCTCGGGTTTACGGGTTTAAGCTTTAGGGTTTAGGGCTCAGGGTTCATGGGTTTCGGGTTTAGGATTTAGGGTTTAGGGTTCAGGGTTCATGAGTTTCGGGTTTAGGATTTAGGGTTTAGGGTTATGGGGTTTGGGGTTTAGGGTTTAGGGTTATGGGGTTTAGGGTTTAGGGTTTAGGGTATAGGGTTTAGGTTTGGG
Organism: Symbiodinium sp. CCMP2456; assembly: GCA_905221635.1. NCBI lineage: Eukaryota > Dinophyceae > Suessiales > Symbiodiniaceae > Symbiodinium > Symbiodinium sp. CCMP2456. The sequence goes on along the minus strand of CAJNDV010027779.1, from coordinate 156,144 downwards.
GTTTACCCACAGGCCCCATAGTAGTTCCTTTTTGGGATTACCTTATAGGATTCTATAGATGAACCCCAAAAAAGAACTACTTTGGGGCCTATGGGTAGGTTTTGTTTTTTTCAGGCCGGTCGAGATCTGACAAGGCCGTTGCAAAAAGGTTTTGTTTGGGGGGTTTTGGGGTTTGGGGGTCAAGGTGGGTTTGATGTTCTGGGTTTGTTAAGGGTTGAGGGTGGCTTCGCAGGTCAGACCGCCGGCGATTGGCACAGAACTGTTGTGGCCGCCTGGTTCTGCTGCCTTTACAGTGTCTCTCAGTCTCTCCTTCTCCCACAGTTCAGACATGCAAAGTCGGTCCGTAAACGGTTGCAATTACTTACTCCCAGCCGCTACGGTAAGGCACAGTAGCCAGCGGGCTTTACGTTCGACAACGGCTCCTGTGTTCTGTTCCAACACGAGAACCGTTGTACTGTAGGGGCCTGAAAAAAATAAAATAGGGGCCTTAAAGGATTAGAATAGGGTTTTGGGTGTTCCTTGTTAGAATTATAGCATAATATTCCCCGAACCCTATTCTAATTATTATAAGGCCCCTATACTACTCTTCTTGTTTGCTCAGTTGGAGGCTTTGGGAAAACCTTTGCACCTTGTCAAGCTCACTGCTCTCTGGCGACCCCCTAAACCCTAAACCCTAAACCCGAACTAGACCCTAGAATCGCCTGGCTAGTCTGTGAGAGCCTAACCCTAGGGTCAGGAGCTTTTGTACCTTACCCGAACCCCCCAGGTACCTACTATATAGGGTACTAGAGACCCTAGGGCCCTATATAGTAGGTACCTGGGGGCTTAGGGCTAAGTCCTAAGCCCGAAATCCTAAGTCCGAAGATGCTGAGCAAAAAAACCATCCCAAGTGATTTCCTGGGCCTTTTAAGGTTTAATCTGAATAGCTCACATGCGCTATGGGTTTAGCCTTAATTAAACCTTAACCCGTAAGTTAGCCTTAAGCCCTAAGCCTACACCCTAAAAAGTTGAAACTACATAGACACAACACAGTTACCCCAAAACCCTTAACCCTACAAGCGCTAGGTCCGCTAGGCAGTAACCCTAAGTAAGCCTTTAGAGAGCTTTGCGTGACAAGGTCCGGCTGCAGCCATGCCCCAGGCTGCTTTCCGCCTTTGTCACTCAGGGTTTAGGGTCTGGGGTCTACCTACCGAGTCATACCCTCCCTCTGGTTTAGGGTACCTACTTTCTATTTAATAGGCCCTGATCATAGAGTTAGACGCCCTAGGCAGGGTTGAGCATTTAGTCTCCGGGCTTTTGAGCTGTGGGTTGTCGCAGTTGAAGGGTTGAGGGTGTCCGGTCGAGGAGCAGGCCTTCCCGCGCAGTCTCGTCTTGTGGAGACCTCCACATTGAGCAGTCAGGGTACGTTAAGGACGACTATTCTGATGTTCAGGGTTTCGGGCAACCTGTGACACTGAACCTCTGAAGTAAGCAGAAGGCCACGATAATTCATACTCACAGACAACCTTCCTTCCGGATGGTGTGCTAGTCCCTTCTCTCTCCCATCTTGTCTCCTTCACACAGAACCTGGCCGGATCCTGAACTGCACTAAACTTCACCAAGCCCTAAGCCGTGAGCCCACACTTGTTGAGCCAGTCGGTGAGCGTGTCTGTTTATCAGCATATTGGGTTCTAGAACCAAGTGTCCAGACACTCCAACCCAGCCCTCACTTTAGTAAGGGTTCCTCAAGTTATTGATGAAGCTTCACAAGCTTTTCCATGGTCTTATCTGAAGTTCTCCAGTATCCAATCCAAGGCAGGCTCTTCTGGTCTAGTTTGGTATCCGTCTGGCAGTTCAAAATCCTAAACCCTGCAGTTTCCATAGGGATACACGGGGTGAGTTGGGTTCTACACATCCCTTACCCCAGGATCGGTGCCGAGCCCTCAAACTCGGTATCATTTCGTAGGGTTCTAAAGGGGATGCTACTACCCATTACTCCGACCATTCTACTATATGCCACACTTGTGGACCCTGAACCCCAAAGACCCTCGAACACCCTGGCGCTACAACCCGTCCGTCCCAACTCCCTCCACCCGACAGCCTTCACCCTTCTTCCATAGTTCAGCCTCGGGGGCTTTAGGATTAACGATTTAGGGGTGTGGAATTTGGGTTTAGGATAGGGTTTAGAGTTCAGGGCGTTTGGGGTGTAGGCTTTAGGATTCAGGTTCACCTTGCAACGGGCTAGTCAGTCTTTTCCTGTTGACCTTCTCCAAATCTTGCAAGTTGGGCCCGGAAGCAGAACAGCCTTAAACACAAACCCTAAACCCTAAAACCCTTAAGGTTTCAAGCCTGAAGCATTTGAGTGAACACCCCACGTGCTGGCCCCGAGAGAAGAGAATCCCTCCATTTCTGCCTATCCCGCCTGGGTTCTCGGCTCCGTTGCTCCTGGAAGAATCCAAAAACTGCAAGCCTGAAACTGCGGCCAACTGCGGCCATCCTCCTAAAGCCTCCCAGCTGCCACTCAGATGGTTCGGGGGTTCAGGGGCCCGCAACCCTCCCACGTAGAGAAGAGCCTTGGGGCTTCCTGCCTCGAGTTTTCGGGGCCAGAGCCCCCCCGAGCCCCCCGTGACGGGCCGGAGCTATTCTACGACATGGCTCGTTGAGTGGCACCTAGTATAGGGTAGGGGGCTGAATAGTTACACTGCTTTTCACTGGGATTCCTTACTATCGCCATACCGTAATACACCTCCAAACCTTATACTAGTTATTATGTAAGGCACCTTTATTCGTTTACTGGCGAGTTTTCTTCCTGCCAGATCGCAAAACTAAAACTTGGAACAGCCGCGAAGAGTTCGTGTGCAGAGAGAGAGAACCCCAAATCCCAAAACCCCGAACTCAACCCTAACCCCTAAACCTTGTATCCCCAACGCCCACAGTCTAGACCTAGAAGCTCTTACGCCCAACCCGGAATCCGAACGAGACACGATGCACGAATCAAGCTTGCATGGCTGTTACTTCATGGCCGTGTCAGGTTTAGAAGTTCATACCCTAAACCCTAAACCCTAAACCCTAAACCCTAAACCCTAAACCCTAAACCCTAAACCCTAAAGCTTCAGCTTCGAGTTCAGATGTGAGGGTTTCTGGGTTAGGCCCAAGGGTACTACGATTCTCTTCTTATCCCTGCATATGTGATTATAGCCAATACCTACACTGCCACGTAAAATCTTACAGGCCGTATGGAACCTGGTCCTTCGTCTGTTTCTTGAAGAGGGGCCTCCAAATCCAACTCCCGAAATGCTGTTGTCTTGAAATGAAGGTTTCCGAAAATTATGGGTACCTTATTTTGGGGTCCTTATAATAAGAATCCTATTATTTAGGGTACTATATTAGGGTCCCCTATTTTCGGAAACCCCCAGATGAAGGTTACCTTATCAGGTGACCTTTAGGTATAATCAGGATCCTCCGATGCGGGGGTTTCCGAAAATAGGGGACCCCAATATAGTACCCTACATAATAGGATCCCTATTATAAGGACCCCAAAATAAGGTACCCTAATTTTCTGATCCTCCGATGTGACCGTGTCGTAGGCTTTGGGCCGCAATCCAAGAAGCCCATGACATGCAACAGGAAGCTGAACCTTCCTCAACACGGCAACCCCCTCATCGTCCTTATTCTAATTGCCAATATGTATGGTATAGTTTCCACCCAAAAATCAAAATTCCAATGATTAAGGCTCCTTTCTCGCACCGGTGTGGCTTCTAGCGCCAGCCCAGGCTTCCAAAAATGGCTGCCGTAAGCGCGCCGATGCAAGAGTCTGCCTCCACTGAGCAGGAGGGGGCAGCAGGGGGGTCTTTGGATTTAGTGTCAAGCGTTTACGGTTTTTTGGAGGGGATTTGGGGTTCCGAGTTTTTGTCTTTGGATTTAGGGTTCAGGTAGAGAGGGCTTAGAGGGCTTGCGGTTTAGCTTAAAGCCCTAAGTCTGATCCTAAAATCTTAAACCCGTCGGGCCAGGGGGGGAGCTGAAAGCTCTTGGACCGAGGGTCTTTATAGTGTGCTGGGTTCAGGACCCTAGATATCGCCGATTCGGGAGTTCTAAGCAGCAGATTCCTGTCGATCAGCACCTGTGCAACACACCTATGCCGTGGAGTCATCCGGAGTCCGATATCCTAAGTTTCGACCTGGCTTTTGGCGCTTGTGGTAGCCTTGAGACGCTGCCAGACGTCCGGTTTGCCATGGATGCCCAGCTTATGACTTGTAGGGTGTGGGCTTAAGGGTCGAAGATGCTTGCCTTGCGTGGCTCATGGGCTGCAAGGAGGTCGAAGATGTAGGATATCCCTGGGGCTCCAAATAGCCCAAAGTAGGCACTATTTATAGACTTTAGACCCCAAAGTAGGTACTACTTAAAGTCTACTTGTATACTTGGAGCCCTAGGGTATTGGCTCTGGCGAAGTGGCACCGCCCGGCCGCAAGAATCAGCTCGCAGCCCGAGACGGCAACAGACGGAGCCCAACGGAAGCAGCCACTGCCATGGTTTAGGGTTTAGGGTTTAGGGACTGCGAGCAAGTCAGGCAACCGCGTAGCCGGGCGACTGAATTTATAGACTCTCTCGCAGCAAGTTACCTAAACTGAGGCCCCAAACAGCAATGAGAATCGCTGAGTTTGATAGGCCCTCAATTGGGAGTTTCCGAAAATAGGGGGTACCTCGTTTGGGGGTCCTTATAATATGGATCCTACTATTTAGGGCACTATAATAGGGCCCCCTATTTTCGGAAACCCCCCAATTCAACATCCTGCGAAGGTGCTGCCTGTCCTCCTGGGGCGAAAGCCAGCAGCTGCCCTAGAAGGAGCTACCAGTGACACTCGAGCGCTTGGGTTTCAGGGGGTTTTGGGTTTAGGAATTAGGGGTTTAGGGGTTTAGGGTTTAGGGTTTAGTTTAGGGTTACGCTGCCAGCCTCCAGAACCTCGAGCCCTTCATTTCTAGGCCTCTAGTTCCCAAAGCAAGGATTGGAATGCAGCTTTGGGGGATGCAATAGCATTGTTGTGATGGGGAAAACTGGAACCTCTGCAAACCTAAAGCTGAATAAAGGGCTGCGAAGTTTTCATGAATATGTATTCCCGGCTATCGTCGGAGAGCGAGGACATGTGCCCAGCAGCCTCCTGTAACACGGGTTTTGAGATTAGGGGTTAGGGACTGGAATGCCAACATTGTTCTGCTGCGAACACTATCTGGCCTTTCTTGCAAAAAACCACTTGTGATAAGAGTTTAAGGCATTCCAGAATCTCCTTTTCGTCCCTATGTAATGTAGGGGCCTTAGTAATTAGAATTGGGTTTGGGGGCTCCTTAATATGATTATAGTACAATATACCCCCAAACCCTATTCTACTTATTAAGGCCCCTCCATTCCGAAGATAATTTGGGAAGTGTATGATCCTCGCGTCCTTGGCCCAGGGCATGGTAGCCAGAAGTCGTCAGTCTTTACCGGCCCGTGAACCGGGAGCCCTAAACCCTCACCGATCGTACCCCCCCCCCTCCCCCCAAAAAAAAACATCGCCCTAGACCCCAAACCCCCAAACCCTAAACCCGTTAAACCCTCAAGCCCCATCTGAAAGCCAAGATTTCCAAGCCACGCTTCAACGCACCCACTAAGGCCGAGGCGGATGTCGAAGCGGGTAAGGTCGAAGTGGATGCTGCTGTGCTGGCATTTCTGGACCGGTTTAGGGTTCCAGGCTTTGGTTTTTTTCGATTCAGGGCTAAACGGCTAATCTTTGGGTTTAGGGTGTCGGGCTGAGCGCCGTCGCTGTATCCCGGGAGTGGTTTGCACACCGTGTCAGCACGTGTAGTTTCAGACGAGGGGCCCATGGAGTGGGTTGTGAAACCATGGAAATCTATAAATGGGAGTTTCCGAAAATTAGGGTACCTTATTTTAGGGTCCTTGTAATGGGGATCCTACTACTTAGCGTACTATATTAGGGTCCCCTATTTTCGGAAACCCCCAAATATCTGCTTGTTTCAGGGCTTCGACTGTCTATCTTGTCGTCTTCAGGGTTTTCATGTTGGCACCTGCACAGGAATAGCATGGGATCCCTAAATAAGGCACAGTGCTTCTCAGGTAGTATCAGCGAGACCCCTAAAACCCTAAACCCAAAACCTCAAATAAGCAAAAGTAAATCTAAGCCCTAAACACAAGCTCTAGGGCTCCAAGTATACAAATAGTACCTATATACTTTGGGGTCTAAAGTCTAGAAATAGTGCCTACTTTGGGCTATTTGGAGCCCCAGGGAAGAGCTTGGAGCCCCAAGCCTCGCAACAGCGGACACCTGCGGACAAAAGGACGGGTTTCCTCTTACACTTGAGGGTTTAGGGCGCATCAAGACTGCGTATCTGTCCACGGATCCTTGCTGTAGGCTCAGGTGTCAGGGACCATAGGAAGGAAGGGAGATGTGTGTATATATATATATACATATGTATATTATCATGTACAGACGACCGAAGGGATCTTCATTCGAGTTCTCGCACCAAAAACCCATAATACCCCATATGAAGCCTCATATGAAACCTCACGGGTACGTAGACGTAGTTCTCTAACCCTAACCCTCATTTAGAGAACTGAACTACCCCCGCAAAAGGAACTCCAGATCTCAGGCCAAGGCCCTCACGGGAAAGGCGAAGCGCGACGAGCCACTTGTCTAGGTCGAATCGCAGGGCTCCTGGGAGCCTCGGGGGGGGTGTCTAGGCGGGTGTAGGGTTCGGGACTACAGGTTTAGGGGTAGACCTTCAAAGTTGCAGAAGAAATAGGGTTTACGGGTAAGGCCTTCGGGTTCAGGGCTGAGTAATTTATCAGTAATTTAGGGATTCGTGTACAGCAAAAACTACAAGGCTCGTGGATTCCACTTAGGGTTTGACGGCGACAGACCTTGAGGCCCGTTGCTCGCAACACTCTCAGCTGCAGATTTCCCACCATGGTCAGTCATCCTGAGCTGAGAATGGAGGCCTAAAAGCGGTTTCTAAACCCTAAACCCTAAACCCACACCACCTTCACTAGACAGCCGCACAACCCCACCACCTGTGCTCTAGGGGCTTTCTACACCGTCAAGTGGCACTTTCAAGGAACCCTGAACCCAGAAAGCAGGCAGGTATGCTTCCCTTTGTCACTCGGGAAGAGCCCTGTGCAGCTTGAGCTTGCAGCAATAAGCCCTAAAGCTCTAACTTCCCCAACACCCTAAGACCCGAGGCCTGAAACCTTGAACGCCCAAGCCTAGAAAGAGGGCTCGCATTTCAGGTGGTCGAATGCAAGTTGCGGGGTGGTTGTGAATTATAATGCTGTTTATCAGGATTTTGGGGGAGCATTTTGGTGCTTCATACAGAACCCCGATGAACCTTCACGGGTTCCGTTTGGGCGGCCTGGCTCGGTTGAAGCGCAAGCAGCTTTTCAGGAGCCTGTTTTCGGCAAACTGAGGAGCGCCAGCCTCATCACGAACTTGTCGCTTGCCCTCTGTGGTAATGGCATCCTTGTGCGATGGGGACTTGAGGTTGAGGCAGAGAGTTTATAGGACTGAGGGCAGAGGCTCGGTTTTTGGGTTGGGCTTGGGCTTGGAGTTTAATGTTCTGACAGTTGTTCACTGCTTCTCGCTATGTGGCAGACAGGGTTTGCTTGGATGTGCAAAAGAAGATAGATTCCTTGTGCGGGCTTGCGACTCGGCCGACCGGTGACCATGCCCGAGAAAGAAAGACAGAGAGGGAGAGAGAGAGAGAGAGAGAGTTTCAGGGGGAGCCGACGCTAAGTTAAACAGATAGACAATGCGAGATCTAGGGCGAGAGTGAGCCACGGAGAACGTCTTGGCCTCACTTTCCCAATCAGGGCTGGAATCCTGCAGACCAACCTCCGTACTCCAATCCGCCAAGTAGAGTAGTTAACCTTTTACTTTTTCGGGGTATTACAATCCCCATAAAACCCCTATGGGTTAGCTTTAGTTCACTTGGGATACTGGTCAGGTAAATCAACAACGTACCTAACCCTAAACCCTATACCCTAANNACCCTAAACCCTAAACCCTGTACCTTCACCTATCTTATCGCCCCTGCAGAGACCCAGGAAGTGCTGCGAGAAGGTGGTTTTGGGCTTTGGTGTCGTCTTCGCTCTGGCACAGGCCTTTTGAAGGACTTACAAAAGAAAAAGGCAAGTTTCTTAGGGTCCAGGTAAGGCGTCAGGGTTCTAGGACTCAGGATCTTGTTTAGGATTTGGGCTATCTAGGGTCAAGTAGTTTTGCTTTAGGGACCTTCATCAGTAGTCCCCTATCGAGGCTCAGAGGGTTGCGAGCGATCTAGGAAGTTCTCAGACACTGAAGCAGTCGGGCCACTTGAGGTACTACCGTGTCACGAGAGACTGACCTAAGACAAGAATATGTGACAGCAAAGCGAAGTGAGAAGTGTAGGCAGTTAGATTGTGTAGGGTTTCGAGTTTCGAGGGTGTCAGGTTGAGGTTGGAGATGTTGTTCTCTGCGGGTTCCGCAGCTTCGTGCGTCTGAATGTCTCTACCGTTCCGGGACGAAGAGGTGATAGAAGCTGGGGGGGGGGGGGGGGTAAGATGTATAGCGTAGACCCTGGGTTGGCAACTCCTCCGTCTTGACGAGCTTTTACCTTGGATTCCGGGGTTTAGGGTTTATAGGGTTTAGGGTTTAGAAGGTTATC
>CAJNDV010027779.1:103053-141655 GCA_905221635.1 Symbiodinium sp. CCMP2456 | reverse complement strand
GATTCACGCAAGCCTGTGCAAAAGGGATGTGGAATTTTTGACCATTGACCCAAGGCTTCGGGGCTGATGGCCTCTAGGACATACGGAAAAAGCAAGGGTTTCTGAATGGTAGGAACAGCTGGGTGGTCAAATGGTTGAGGAACTCTTGAAGTGCCGGCCACCGGAAATCCCCGCCATAGCTTTACAAGGCAATGTTATAGGTACCCTAAACTCTAAAATTTTCAACCCTGAGCCTCGTGAAAGGCAATGTTTGCGCACTTCCTTAGGCATAGCGTTGAAGTCTTGGTGGGTAGTCGTAATAAAAAAACCGGAAAACAAACAAACAACAAAGCCATACAGACACAACGCCTTAACCCCAAGCTGCAGAGAACACCTGAGCGGCAAAAGCCATAACCTCAAAGTAAAAAAAATCCAAAAACATTTTCGTCATGTAGGGTTTGGGGTTTGACGGTTCAGAGTTTGAGGTGGAGGGTGGGGCTTGGGGTTTAGAGTTCGGTGTTTTGTGTTTGGGTTTAGGGTGTAGGGTTTAGGGTTTAGGATTTAGGGTTCAGGATTTACAAGCCATCGCTGAGCCCTGTCAAGGCGTGGCTGCCCGACTGGAGACCGACATTGCAAACGTCTACATGCTTTTCGGTTGCATCATGTTGGCCACGTGGAAGGCTTCGCTCAGGCAAATAATGTAGGGGGCGAAATAATTATCAATACTATTTTGGGGGTTCCTTGGTAGATGTGTATATATATATATATATGTATATATATATATATGGGTTAATATACCCCAAAACCCTATATTTCTTGTTATGAAGGGCCCTGCATTAGCGTTCCAGCACAGTGCAGAAAGCGCGATGCCTGGCCGGCCAAGGCAAGCAGCGTGGTGTAGAATTGAACCGGTAGCTGTTCCACCAACCCGGGAGCATTTTTTGTCCTGGCCAACTTTCAAAGGGGGAACGGAAAGCTGCCTTACCCAATCGCCAAGGTATATTCCCGTGAAGAGATATATGGGGGCTTTGATTGGGCTCGTCGAAAATCAGAAGCTCTGTCACAATCCGAAAGGTTCATGTCCACCGCGCTTGGATACCTCGTCTCAAGCGTTGGCAGCCTGGCTGAATTGGCATGACATGCCCTTCTTACGTAGTTTTGTTGGACATCGTCAGTTCCGTCGGTTGAAGCTGGCATGACCGCAACTCTCGGCGAGACTGGGAGGTCGTGTGCTGTCTTTGAAGTTGGGTCTGTCACAGTGCCCCCACCCCTTCCAGAGCCATTTGGGTAGCCTCACAAAAGGACGTCGAAAGGCAGGGCATCGCCTATATTTTGGGACTTGTCAACGCCATGGCGTGCGTCTTCCCCGCGAACCAGGTGATCGTGGTCGGTGGAGGCCTTGCTGGCATGTCTGCCGCGAACACGGTGATCGAGTTGGGTGGCCGAAGTTTGCTGCTGGACAAGTCCTCCTTCTGCGGCGGCAACAGCACGAAGGCCACTAGTGGCATCAACGGTGCTGGCACGAAGACGCAGAAGGGCAAGTCCATCCCGGACAACGCCGAAGCTTAGCTTTGCAAGCTCAACTTTTCAACTTTTGGGGGTATACACAAACAATGGTAGTCTTATTTTGCAAGTTTGAACGTTTTATGCCATGGATACATGGGAAGTAAGGAAATCTTCATCGCGGACACCCTGAAGGGTGGCGCCAAGAAGCCGGAGCTCGCCAAGGTCTTGTGTGCCAACAGCGCCGCGGATGTGGATTGGCTCGTGGACAAGTTTGACTTGGATTTGTCCCTGGTCGCCCGACTCGGCGGCCACTCTCAGCCCAGGACGCACCGCGGGAAGGAGCGATTCCCTGGTATGACTATCACCTATGCACTGATCCAAATGCTGGAGAAAGTGGCGGAGAAGACCAACCGCGCCCGCATTATCACAAAGGCTGAGGTCTACAAGCTGCTCCAGAATGGCTCGGCCGTCGTAGGTTGTGAGTACAAGAAGGCCGGCAAGGTCGTCAAAGAGTTCGGGCCCATGATCCTCGCATCCGGCGGCTTCGGCGCGGACTTTGGCGCAGATTCGCTGCTGGCCACCTACCGGCCGGATCTCCTTCATCTTCCGACCACCAATGGCGAGCACTGCACCGGTGATGCCATCAAGATGGGCGAGGCCATCGGCGCTGCAACCATCGACTTGGAGTGGGTTCAGGTGCACCCGACTGGTCTCGTGAAGCCGGATGACCCCGATGCCAAAGTCAAGTTCCTGGCGGCAGAGGCCCTGCGTGGTGTGGGCGGCATCGTTTTGGATGCGAATGGCGACCGCTTTTGCAACGAGTTGGGCCGCCGCGACTACGTGACGGGCGAGATGTGGAAGAACAAGCCGCCCTTCCGCCTCTGCCTGAACCGGGCGGCGGCTGACGAGATCATCTGGCATGCGAAGCACTACACCGGCCGTGGCGTCATGAAGTTCTACGCGACAGGTGAGGACCTGGCCAAGGACATGGGCGTCCCCTTGCAGAAGCTCGTCGATGCACACCAGAAGCACTTCGAAGCTGCCAAGAAGCAGGAGAAGGAGCCCGTCTCGCTGTAGTCTCGTTGTCGCCGTCTTCGTTGTCTAGATTTCTTTCTGGTATGTTTCTTTCCTTGTTGTGTTTGGGCTGTACGCTTTATACAGTTCAAACAAACAGAGTACCACATGTATAACCTCGTCAGGACCCCGAGAACGGCCCATTCCCGGCCTACCCATCCGGCAAGACTTGGGACGAGCCCAGCGGCAAGACCGGCAGCGGAAAGAAGTTCTTCCACAACATCATCGACGGCTCCAAGGTGCCGACCGAGCCATTCTACGTGGCCATCATCACCCCGGTGATCCACTACTGTGGCTTGCTTGGTGATGAAGTGTGGGGGCTAGTGTAAACTTGGTGGCTTAATGCATGCGTGCATGCATGCATGCATGCGTACAGTTTTAGAATAAGTGCAAGACTAGCAAGCGACGGAAGCTGCCGCGTTTTCCTGCCATGAAGCTCACGAGGCATGGGGGGCTTGGAGTGCACCGTCGACGCCGAGTGCATCGACAAGAAGACCGGCAAGCCCATCCCTGGCCTCTACGTGGCAGGGGAGGCAGCAGGCGGCATCCACGGCAACAACCGCCTGGGAGGGAACTCTCTCTTAGACTGCGTGGTCTTCGGCCGCGTGGCCGGCAAGGCTGCCTGCAAGTTCACCTTCGGTGCCGGCGAGAAGTTCAAGCCCTGCCCGGTCCCCAAAGAGCTCAAGGAGCTCTCTAAGTGAGACGGGGCGTGTCGTAGCGTCCGTAGGCCTTCGTCATAGTCCAGGTGCCTACGGCTTGTGGGGCCCAAGGGTGCCTTCCGGGCCTCTATTTTTAAGGGTCGGGCACCTGGCATGACAGAGGCGCAGCGAGAAGGAAGCCAGCATATGCATTTTCTGTATTGTCTCCCGCAATCATACGCATAGATACATACATCTATGAACGGATACAACGGCTTATATTGAGTAAACGAACACAAGAATGCATAAATGCATGAGTTCTTTTGTATATTCATGTATGTTTGTATGAACGGCATGCATGCATGCATGCATGCATGTATGTATGTATGTATGTATGTATGTATGTATGTATGTATGTATGTATATGTGTGTGTATGTATGTGTGTGGGTATATGTGTTTGTAAATGTATGTGTACGTGTATATATATGTAAAATGTATGTACATCTCTGTGTGTGTATGCCTGCATGTATGTATGTATGTATGTATGTATGTATGTATGTATGTATGTATGTACGTGTGTATGTATATGCATATGCATATGCATATGGATGTGTATATGTATATGTATATGTATATGTATATGTATATGTATATGTATATGTATATGTATGTATGTATGTATGTATGTATGTATGTACGCATGTACGTATGTATGTATATGTGTAGGTAGGCAGGTATGTATGTATGTATGTATGTATGTATGTATGTATTTATGTATGTATGTATGTGTATATATAGGTTTATACATACACGCACATGTACATCATGCAAACGAACGCACACATAGACACACAGTTAATATGTAGATATGTATATATGCATGTGTATATCATATACCTTATATACACACGCTTCGTACGTGTGCTCTTTCTTTATGCGCTTCGTCTACCATTGTCCATGCTGGTCACTGCAGGTGTAAGCTGCATACCGTTCCTATGGTGAGTTTCATCCCAGGCTTCCCACATCGCGAGAGCTAGACGTCGCTAGCTGTTCCCGTTTGGATTATGCCAAGCTGCACCGTCCGCGGCAAAATCATGAGGCCCAGCGTGATGCTCCTACTGTCTTGGAAATCCCGTGGGCCTGTGACCTGTGATCCGGCTATATAAGCCCTCTAAACAAAGGAAGTGCTCTCCGTCTCAAGCACAAGGAAAGAAAACGAGACGAAAGTCCCGAACCCAAAGGCCTGAGCCTGAGGTGTAAAAGCCGCACGTATCCCTAATCTCAACTCTACACCCGACACCGAAAGCCCTAAACGCTGATCCTTCATGCAAGGTTGAATCTTCGCTTTGCGGGACTATAGAGTCATTCATGCCCCAATCTTGATGGATGGATAGCAGATTCCCTCCCCGAGGCCAGTTCGTCGCCGGCTTGTCGTTGGCCCGGGCCTCAATGAGAGCCTGTTAAGGGTTTAATGGCTAGACCGGGCTGCTGGACAACGAGACCTGTTGCAAAAAAGGGTTTGGGGTTGCAATCGGTCAATGGTGTAGGGCAGTTCGTAGTTCAGTGCGAACGACACGCCGTCGCTGAGACCACGCGAAGAATGCAAAGGCTCCGACGGCAAAATCCTAGTCAAGACGGCCATTGTGTCCATTGGCGATCTGACAAATCCTGAACCCTTAAACCCAAAGTGCCAAAAAAAGAGGCCTCGCCTGCAGCGTCCGAGTGTGAGTGCCAAACCCAAAACCCAAAACCCTACGCCCGAAGACTGTCTGGTGCTTAGTAGGGAAGAAAAAAATGGGTTATAGGGACTACTATAAGGGACCTTAAGGGACTAGGAATCCATTCCCCCATTCCCTACTAAGCACCAGAGAAGAACGGCAGGCCTTCGTCACGGGATGGCAGCTGGCTCTCGTTGTGTGCCTCGCTTGAAGGGGTTTAAGGTTTACCTGGGTAGTTATCAAAATGATGGTCCCTTTTGGGGTATCCTAAATAATAGGTGCCCTATTATAATAAGGACCCAAAAAGGGACCATAATTTTGACAACCACCCACCTGGACCCTGAAGAACCTACCTTTTTAGGTTTCCTTAATATGATTTCCCTATACAAGTCCTTAAATGGTAGGTTATTTGGGGTTAAGGTAGGGTTTAGGGTAATTCTTCTTTGTGGTCCAACCAACTTTATTGTCATCACGTTCCTGTAATAGTTATTGCCCACAAAAAGACATACTTACAATGGAGACCAAAGGTAGGTTCGTTTCATGGCGCGGCGTTGCTGGCTGGGCTTGGGTGGATAATATAGAATCCTCAAAGATCACCAACTTATTCCAGAGGGCTCCTTACTATAATTATGCAGCAGTTTTGCCATATATACCCTCGAGACTAAACCCTAAACCGATATGTATATATATATATATATATATGTACATACCCCAAGACCCGACTCTAATGGGTCAGGCCCTGTAGTATTGGTATCTCCCAACGCTCTCAAAACTCAGAACCTCGAACTGCAGACTCTGCTATCTGATAACGAGCACCAGATTTTCCACTCTGAATTGTACGCCGGTATGCAGTTTATCTTATCGAGATTTGCGGGCCCGACCATTCAACGACCAGCATTACGCCCTACATAGTCCATGCAGTAGTTGCCTTAGTCTTTGTCGCCCACTATTGTACATATGACATAAACTAGCCAGTGAGACGGGCACTGGATTGCTGACGGTACGAAACAAGTTCTGGATATCTGAGTATCTACACGCATATACAGGAATCGGCACCAACAGCTCTGGCTTAGGCTGCAAAATTCCACCAACAGCCTGCGCCCCCAAGTGTTTTGGTATGTTTTGGTCTCTACAACTGGGACCGAACCCAAACCATAGCTGCCATAGCTGTAATTGTTATTCGGAATTCAGTTTACTAGAGGTATGGTTGCATGTCCCACATGTCCCACCCGACATCCAAGAGAAGACTCCGATGGGGAAAGGTGCGCCACAATTCCGCTGCTGGTGTGTACGGGCCACCGTATGGGCAAGGCATGGATGACCCGCCTTGTTGATGTCCGACATTTTTTTAATTAAAAACAGACCATGGTAGCGCACAGCTCTTCGGGGGTGGGGCTATGGCAAGCCTGCCTCTGAAAAGCCTACATTCGCACTTCCATAAGCCTTTCAAAGCTGTTCATTTTGAGGAGCACAGGAGCGCGAGCAACCAACAAGCAACAAGTATTTGCCACACTGTGATATTGCTATCAAAATGTGTTTCAGGATGCTACAACAACCCTCACCTATGGTTACTATCAATACCAGAAAACCCTACGTTTGCTCGCATAGGCCTCAACGAAGCCTTCGAACCAACGTGAGACCTTCTGAACGACCTCGTTAAGAAGAGCCGTGCAACCTTGCAGAAGCTCCTGTAGTCAGACTGCGAAACGTGAGACCTCGTCTGGCTTGTTCGAGTTGCGAGAGGGTAAACCAAAAGGCTTGCAGACGATCCTTAAGAAGAGGCGTGTATCCGTAATGAACCTTAAAAACCATAAGCCCCCTACACCGTAAGCCTTAAAAGGCTAAGCCAACTCGTCACTAGTCGTACTTGGTGACACGTGCCAAGTTTGATCTGAGTAAGTCGTTGGACCAGTATCATTACAGACCTTGCCAGGCTTGTCCGAGTGTGAGTGTCAAAAAACGCCTAAGCCTTACCTATAGTCTCCATTGTAGTTCCTTTTGGGGGATACCTTATAAAATCCTTAATATATAATTGGTTAAACCAAAAAAAGGAACTACAATGGAGACTATAGGTAAGCCTTGACAGGCGATCGAGGAGCAGTTTTATGCCCAGCAAGCTGATTTCGCTCGAGCGCACCTCGATTCGGGTTGAGGAAGTTGTGATGGGTTTCGACCCTAAACCCTAAACCCTAAACCCTAAAACCCTAAACCCTAAACCCTAAACCCCTAAACCCCTAAATCCCTAAACCCTAAACCCCTAAACCCTAAACCTATTTCCCCAAGCATCCGGAGCTTGGCCTGGCAAAACCAAAAGCTTCCGACGAAGGAGCCGGTATTTCAACGTTCGCTATAATATAGGGGCCATAAGAGTTGCCTATACTATTTGCGGAGTTCCTTCTTATAAGTCTAGTATCATATATCCCAAAACCCTACTCTACTTGCAAAGGCCCCCTACATAGGGCTCAGGGTCTTCTGCAGGGTTTCGGACGTTCTGGTCCAGGGCAGTGCTTGATCCAGCGATCCCCCCAATACCCTTCATTAAGGAATATACCTAATGTAGGGGCCGTAATAATTAGAATAGGGTATAGGGGTTCCTGATTATAATAATAGTATGAGATGCCCCAAACCCTATTCTAATTATTAAGGTCCCTACACGTGTAGTTATGACAGCCCTTGGTATGATGATTTAAGATGTATCCCTCAACTACCATTGGGCTCTGTGGGAAACAATGCCAAGTTGCAGCTATCCTATCCATCTTGCCGGGCTGATACTTGCAACGGGCTTTAGAAGCGTAGTTTTCGGCGATCAAGAATCCCCACATCGGTCTGCATAGTTCATACTGTGTACCCCGTAACCGTGCACCCTGGCACCTTTTCTGTCCCTAGATTTTGCTGGAGTTGTTGTCCCTGCCAGTTTTTCAGTCCCTGCATTTGCTCTTGCTGTTGTTGTCTTCATTGCCCCTGCGGCAGTTGACTTTGTCTTTGTACGGCATGACATGATGGCGATGACGATGATGGTAGGCCGCCATGATCACGAAAGTGCCTTGCAGGGCAGCAACAGCTTTCTCTGTTGCCGCCTCCGCCCCTACTATTGATGCTAATGTTCTTGCTACTGCTGCTAGGTGGCAAGGCTAACGGAAGACCAGTGCTAGGGGCATGACTCTTGCTGCCGCTGTCTCACTGCTGCTACTGATACCGCATTCAGTGCTACAACCTTCCACTGCGACCTACACCTACACTGCTGCTTGACCTCTACCGCCACTGCTACTGCAAAAACCACCACCACCACCACCACCAATTCTATGTCCATCGATTTCAGGTCCGCTGTTGCAGAGGAGTCGTTGCAGCTCGGCCGCATGTGCGCAAATGCGCCGACTGTGCAGATGTCGGAATCGTTTGTTATGGTTTAGCCAAACACTCGAGCCTCCGTGTCATGGACAGGACAACCGCTAAAATGCTGGTACGTTGCACATGTGTTGCTTCAATTTTGCCATTCTACGGACCTGCGCAAAGGCGACAGTGGAGCGACTTGCGGACTACCATGACGTTGCTTCAATTCTTTTCAATACTTCCATCACCCGACTTCATCCTAGCAAACTGTCCTGTTTGGAGTCCCAGCCTGCGATGTCCCAAGTCCTGCCACCCCGATTCGCTCTGAGCCTGAAAGCTGGTTCCTCCTCAACAGTCGAATTTGCATCCTCCTTTTAAGGATGGCGATCCGCACAGTCGCTGCTTTCGGCGCTGAGGGTGCCGAGTCGGCACGTTTTGAGAAGGAGCCGGAAGCTTCGCCATTGCAGTCG
Organism: Symbiodinium sp. CCMP2456; assembly: GCA_905221635.1. Classification (NCBI taxonomy): domain Eukaryota; class Dinophyceae; order Suessiales; family Symbiodiniaceae; genus Symbiodinium; species Symbiodinium sp. CCMP2456. The sequence continues at coordinate 132,939 of CAJNDV010027779.1, read as the reverse complement.
CAGGGATGTAGACTCCAGAACCTTGAACCCCAAAGCCCCAAATTCTAAATTCTACACCTGTAAGTCTAAACCCTTTAAACACTAATCTGCTGGACGCTTCTTCAGTTCATTAGGTGTTTCAGCGTTTTGGGTTTTCAGATTTTCTGACGGGCAACGTGGGAAATCTCCGGCAACAGTTGTTCTCTTAAGCCCGTAAAATCCTGAAGTTTGACACTTGCCTGATGCCGGACCGTTCATCGAATTTAGACTAGTTCTCAATACCCGATGGAGTTCTGCGATCATCTACCCCATAGCCTTGTTGCACTGTTCTCTCACCAAAACTCCTAAACCCTGTGGGCAACAAACTTAGCACCGCGGTGAGAGGAGCTTCTGTCGGCGAAGATCGGCGGAATTCGATCCGGAGTGAAGTGCCTCGGTGCTGAAGCTTATAGTCTTATATTTGTATATATATATATATGTTTTTTTTGTTGGGGGGGGGGCGGGGTTTAGGGTCTTTGGGTGTTGAGGGTTTGGCGTGGCATGGGGTTTAGGCTTTGTTGAGGTGTTGGGTTTTTGTGGAAGTTCATTATTCTGAAGGGCCTGCTTGTGTTTGACATCTGATTTTTCTTGATGGAAGATCCTGCGTCGCTACGTTGCCAAACAACCACGAAACCCAAAGCCCTGTGGAAGAAAGGGGCCGAAATTATTACCAATGCTATGTTAGGGGGTTCCTCATTCTATTTATAGTATAATGGGCCCCAAAACCCCATTCCAATTATTGCAGGCCCTTATATATTTATACGCTCTATGGGCCCGAAAAAGTCTTCCCCGCCCTGTCCCCCAAACGCTAAGCCTCCAGAGGTAATCCTCCGGAAAGTTCGTTTAACAGTGAATGTGACAAACTGCGGGACCCAATCAAACCTTAGTAGGAATCTTCTTAAAAGGACACCTCAATCATGTACTCGCCCCCAACCCCCCCACCCCACCCCGTGCCGTCAGTTTCTGAAACCCTATAGCCTCCTTTGCTCCTCTGGGGCTTTGTAGTAGAGAGTAGAAAACTTCAACCTTTTTAGTACCACAATCCCATCAAGCCAACGGTCAGAAAGCCTGTAGTTCCTGTAGGATTGGCGGCGCCTGGGGCGGCCTCAACTTCTTCTACTCCTTGCTCTATGGCTTGGCTCTGTGGACACTCGGCTGGGGAGGTTTATGCTTTAGGTTTACTGCTTCAGGCCAGGGTTAGACTCTTGGGCTACGGGCTTAGGTCCGTTTCATGCGCAGGCAAGCAATGAAGGGCTTGGTATGCTAATTTTAAACCCAGACCCCACATCGAGTGCACAAAAGCTTACGCCAAGAAGCCTCATGGAACCTGGCGCGATCCTGAAGCGTCTGCAAAATCCCTGAGCCAGACAACAGCGGATTGCAGCCAGCCGCAATACTGACAGGAATGCTGGGACAAAAGCCCAGCACACGAAGTTGTGACAGCTCTGCCTTTCCAACTCTTTCCGGCACAGTGCCAGAAGGCTCAAAGCGGCTCTAAACCCTAAGCCCTAAACCCTGGTTGACACAGACCAGACATTACCCTGCAATGCGGGCTCGTCCTTGCTAAGTAGGAGGCAACAAAAACCCTAAACCCGAAACCCCTAAAGCCTCGAAGATCCCAGTGGTTCCCTAAACCCTATAAACCCTAAACCCTAAGCCCTAAACCCTGGGTTGACTTCTGAAATCCTGCGGAAGGTTTGGTGGCCACGTCCTCCTTTCGGACGAGAACTCGGGCTTTGCACCTTTGCTCAGCACTCACAGGTGTTGGGGCACGCTGTAATATGGGGGCCTCAATAATTACCAATACTAGTGTGGGGGTTCCTTATTATAAGTATAGTATAATGGGTCCCATAACCCTATTCCAAATATTATATGAGCACCAGCGACAGGCTTTCTGAGTTTTTGTTGACTGCGGCTCCTGTTTCGGAGCTTCGGGGCCAGGTCGGGCCACAAAGCCTTGAATGAAAACCTTCGGGCTTGTAACTACCCATAGGCCCCATAGTAGTTCCTTTTTGGAATTACTTTATAGGATTCTAAATATGAACCCAAAAGGAACTAGTATGGGGCCTATGGGTGGTTACCGCGAGTCTGCCCGGTTTGGGGAACACCTTGGAACACAAGTCCTGAACTTATTGTCATCATCATTCTATATTCTAGCTTTGTGGTTGCCATGCCAAACATGCGAGCGCAGGATGGGGTCTGACTACACTTTCGACATTCTGCTCAGTTTCCCCATTCTTCGCCCAATTTCTCCGAGCCATGGAAAATCAGCCCATAAACGATACTATGCTGTAATATCCTAAGTTATACTCTAAAAGGCTGAGTCTACACTTTTGGAGGGCAGTGCGCTGCACCTCGCGGTTTAGTCTTCAGGGTAGGGTTAAAGTAGGGTTTAGGGTCAAAACCGATGCCTCGCATGCTCTCCTATAGAAGTAGAGGAGGCGACCTCCCGAGTCTTTGGGGCGCTATGATCCCTAAAAATCCTAAAGGTCAACCCAGAGACTCCAAAACCCCTCAATTAAGAAATATACCTTAAACTATAATAGGAATCCTAATATGATTTAAGGTATATTCCTTCATGAAGGGGTTTTGGAGTCTCTGGAAAGCTTTTGTTCCCCTAGGATACCGGACGAGTTCTCTATCACAAATGCCCCAAAGAGCCAAAAGTCAGAGCGGCGGTCTTTCAACCCATCTGCCCCCCAGGAACCTAGTCATGTCGTCACCGTCATGATCGCCATGATGGCCGTCGTCCCAGCAAATGCTTGTGCAGCATGTGGTCATGTCGGTGGCCATGCAATCATAATAAAGTAGGGGCCTAAACACTTACGAATACTATTTTGAGGGGCTCCTTAGTATACTTGTAGTGTAATATATCCCAAAACCCTATTCTAAATAGTAAGGCCCCTACATTAGGGGCAGCAATACCTGCCAGAACCTTATTACAGTTCCACTATAAAGGGCCCCCGAAACCTTATTCTGATCATTAAGGCCCCTACAAAAGGGTACAATTTTGGGTCCCTTTTACGTCCCCAATCTAGTAGGGCACCCTTGTAAAAAGGACCCTTAAAGGGACCCTAATAGAAAACTACCCATTAGTTGACTGAGAGTCTTCTAGCCCGGGGCTTGGTGGAGCACATGTTCCCTACTGCCGGACCCAGAGACTCCAAAACCCTTTAATTAAGGAACATACCTTAAACTATAATAGGAATCCTGATATGATTTAAGGTATATTCCTTAATTAAGGAATATACCTTAAACTATAAGAGGAATCCCAATAACTATGATTTAAGGCATATTCCTTCATTAAGGGGTTTTGGAGTCTCTGGGGAGGACTCGGAGCCGCCTTGCACGCTGGACCGCTTCACGGGGTTTGGGGTTCAGGGCAAAGGGTAGACTTGCAAAAGGGTGTAGGGTTTAGGGTTCCGGGTTTAGGGTTCAGGGTTTAGGGTTTAGGGTTCAGGGTTTAGGGTTTAGGGTTCAGGGCTTAGGGTTCAGGGTTTAGGGCTTAGGGAAGCAAGCCTGCAAAAGATCCCTGTTTGCAACCCACTGGCTGACTTGACCTCAAAGCTCTGAAGAAGCAAAAATACAAACCCAACTGGAGGCGTCCCCTATACCCTAAACCCTAAGCCGTCCTCAACCTGAGATCCCGAGAGCTGTGTGGCCAGAGGTGCTGCGCCTCTTACCATAATCCGATAAAGAACCCAGAGACTCCAAAACCCCTTAATTAAGGAATATACCTTAAATCATATTAGGATTCCTATTATAGTTTAAGGCATATGTCTTAATTAAGGGGTTTTGGAGTCTCTGGGAACAATCAGAATTTTCAGTTGCTTCCCACCCGCCATGGACATCATGAGTCAAATGTGAGGCACCTGAAACCCCTAAAGCCCCGAAGATCCCAGTGATTCTCTAAACCCTAAACCCCTAAAGCCCCGAAGATCCCAGTGATTCCCTAAACCCTAAACCCCTAAAGCCTCGAAGATCCCAGTGATTCGACACCGAGGTCGGTGTATCGGGACTGAGCGCCTTCAGCGGTTTCGCCCCCATGCTGCTGGGCTGCCATCTGCTGGGTTTGGCTCGTGTTTTTGGGGCTTCGGGTTTCCGGTATAGTGGAGTTCGGAATCTTTATCGACGACGCCGTGAATGTATTGATGCTTACACTTTTTGAAACTCCTGAGCCTTCAAACCTGCCCTGGAAATCTGCAAGCCTACTCAGCTCGAACTTCTAGAGCCTAACTTGCACTACCTTGCGTCATAAGCTTTCGTAGGTTGCCTCGAAAGAATCGCAGTTCAGTCTGTCAGGGGGTTTCCCAGTGCCTGCTGCAGCCCCACACGGTTAGGAAGGAAACGGGAGAGTAGTGGGGCAAAATTATTAACAATCTGTAACACCATTGATGCAATTACTAGTGCTAGTTCTGTAAGACAGTAGCCCAACAGTTGTTGTATCATTAAAGGCCCCCTAGATCGGGAACCTAAGAGCCCTAAACACGAAGGCTTTCACTCGAAAAACGACTTCCTAAACCCTAGAGTTTGGCCTGTAGAGATTAGGGTATTAACCTTACCCTAACCTTCCAGGTACCTACTATGTAGGGCCTAGGGGCTCTGGTACCCTCTATAGTGGGTACCTGGACGGCTAGGCTTACACGCCCTACAGCTTGGGCTTGCACTTGGTTTGGAAGCGGGGTTCGTTTCGACTGGAGGTTTGGGAGTTACTGTTCATGGTCTACGGGGTTCTAAGCGGGTCTTAAAAGGTTTTGAGTCGTTTAAAGGTTTAGATCCATGAGGGCATTATAGGCCTTGTGGTCATGGCTGAGGCTGATGAAAACGGGGCTATAGTTCATCATCATGCCAGAGGGCTCCTTTTGAGGTTCCAGTTCCTGTTGAGTTCTCGATGGGGTTTACAGGTTGTTTTCGCACTTAGGGGCTTTCTGGGGCCTGGAACCCCGGCAGCTCTGCTTCAGGGGATCTTCGGGTTTAGTAAACCCTAAACCCTAAACCCTAAACCGCGTGTTTAGGGCCTGGAACCCCGAGTTAAGCTGTGCGATGGAGGATGGCGAAGGCCTACGTCTCCGCTAAAGCGATGAAGGAGGCTTGGAGCTCTTGTGGACCCTTAGGGTAACTACCTATTTTCTCCTGTTGCTTTCTTTGGTTAGACAAGTTTTGTATTATAGCATCCTAACTCCTAACCATAAATCCGGTTTATCACATTGCTTGACCGCAAACTACCTAGGCATCATAGAAAGAGGGCTTCCTAGGGCTTCTGGAGTTCAGTTTTCCAGAGAGTCGAATCAGTCCCTTCACTCCCTGAAAATTGCCAGAGCAAGGCGAAGAAGCAAGACCATGATAGTAATAAAGCCGTAACGACAATCCCTGTACGCACCCGATGCTTGGAGCAGGTGATGACGGCAGATGCACGCACGATCGAGCAGCCCCTCTACACGCAAGAGGCGCTTCCCGAAGCCTTGAGCACCGCCGCTTGGTTTCCCAGGAGCTTTAGGGTTTGGAGCCTTCGGGTCTAGGGCTTCATGGGGCTTTATAAGGTTCAAATGTGCGTTGCAGCCCCTGCTCAACAAAAAGGATTTCAAAAGGGGGGGGGGTGGGGTCAGTATAAGGGTGCCTATATGCTTCCAAGAGTGTCTTTTGCTTGATACTCCAATTCCAGATTGGGATAAACCCTAAACCCTAAACTCGGGACACGATCATGGATGAGAGCTCCCTTTTGAGCATGTTTTGAAGCTCCCTTCAACTCCCACTTTAAGTCCTTCTTAAAGGAACTGCAACTTGCCATTGCGCAGGTTGAGCTGAAGGTGTCATGGATTCAGATTCTAGGGCTCTTGAAGGCTGACAAGTCCCCTACCCTAAGGGTCCAAGTACCTAATAATCATATACTCTCCCAAATATTAACTTAGGATGCTACTATCCGCAAGCAAAGTACCTTATTATTGGGTCCTTTGGACCCTTTGGGCTACTACTCGACTTTCCTAAGTTATGCCGTCAGCGCCTAAAGCGGAAGCTTCGTCCGAGATCACGGAGAGATTCAGTGTGAAGCCGAATGCCCAACACACTCATGGGTTCATGGGTTCGGATCCTACTGGCAAGCTCAGGTGGATACCGTGGAGTTTCGGAACGTGAGCTTCAGGCACCTTTTTTCGGGGGTTTGTGCGTGGGTGCCCGTTTTGTTCCGGGGAAGGTTCGACTGTTTCCTTTTCGAACGATGCTGCTTGGGACCCTCGTTTGAGGTCGGTAGGATGGAGAGATACCGTGTTGCGGGATGGTGGGTTGGAGTTAGGGGCTTGCTTTGTGGTGTCTGAGCAGGTTTCTGATTTTGGCGTGGGTAGCGCGAGCCGAGCGTCCAAACATTGAACCCCAAATCACCGAAGCGTTCCGGGCCTTGGCGCACCACCTCGGGAGGCGTCCAACCTGTGTTTCTGACATGACCGCAACCATTCGAAGTACGGTTTAGGGTTTAGGTTTCTAGGGTACATTCCAACATCAAACGCATTGGACCTCGGATTCTCCAGTATGCCGCGGTCCCAGTGAAGCCCCAAGAAGCCCCACAGGGGTTTTCATTAGCGTCCCTGTCTCTACAACGTCCTCAGAGGGCCCTTCGCCCTATTCTGTAAGCTTTCAGAAAGCGCTGCGGGCACGTAGTCTTTACTGGAAGCAGTCGAGAGTTCTTGGAAGGTACCCGACAAGGCAGGACAAGTGGGTCCTGAGCAACTTCAACTTCCGGGTGCTGAACCCTGGCATGCTGTGCGTGTCAAGAGCCTTACTAGAGGGGCCTCAATAATTGTCTGTATTTTTATTTTTATATATTATTTTGGGGGGTTCCTTATTGTAATTATAGTATTATATACCACCCCAACACCCTCTTCTAATTATTAAGGCCCCTATATTAGGTTTGGGGTCTGGGTTGTCGGGGTATTGAAGGTGTAGGCATGCAGAATTCAAGGCTGGGAGGACCGTACCGCCTTCAGCCTTCATGTTCTTCTACTGTGGGTATAGAAGACTGTCTGGTGCTTAGTAGGGAATGGGGGAGTGGATCCCTATGATAGTCCCTTACAAGATCCCATATAGTAGTCCCTATAACCCATTCCCCCATTCCCTACGAAGCACCAGACAGAAGAGGTACCCCCGGAATCAACACACAACACAGCAAGAGAGAGTGGGAGCTAGGATTAGGGGGACCCTTGGGGATATAGACCCTCTTAATAAGGTCCCTTTTAAGAGAGCCAAAAGTAGGGTTCAGAAGGGGTACCCTTTAAGGGGTACCCCTAATAACACTACCTAGAGAGGGAGGCAGAGAGAGAAAGAGAGGGAGATCTTCCAGGATTTCAGAGTACCTTAAGAACCCAAAACCCATTTTTTTGTAGGTTCTTGTTATAAACCCTAATATGGGATTTATAGGGACCCTACAAAAAAGTAGGTTTTGGGTTCTTAAGGTACAGCCTGAACTTTCAGCCTTGGGCCGTTTGGGCTTCGGTACTTAGGATGAGGGTTTGAAAGTTTGGTGCTGCGGTTGAGGGCACTTGGCCTTTTGGCATAGTCCAAGCTCTACAGCCTCAGATCCTAAACCCTCAGCCGTAAACCTCGTTTAAAGCCCTCAGCGTTAAACCCTTCAGACAATGTAACAGCCAAAAAGACCTGACCTCCTGAAGCCCTTCCTACAAGGCCCCCAAAACCCCATAAACACCTCCACTCTCCCAAGCCTTCAAGGAAACCCCTGAAGCACTAAACTCCAAGCTCTAAACTCTAAATCCTACATACCTTAAATCCCTCCTAAAAGGGGTCCAGCACTCCTGGCTGGACAGCCTCATGAGATTTCCGGGCTTGGTAGAAAAGGAGTTCAACCACACAACTCTAAACCCTAAACCCCTGAAGCCCCAAGCCCCTGAAGCCCCGAACCATCCCAGACCCTAAACCCTAAACCCTACCCCCAAGTTCCGAGCCCCAAGCCCCTGAAGCCCCGAACCATCCCAGACCCTAAACCCTAAACCCTACCCCCAAGCTTCGAGGAATGGTCAAAAGATCGCTTTCGCCGGGGAAAGCGGCTGTGGAGCCTTGGCTTCACTTTTCGCCGCGCCTTCCGGGGCTCTTGCGATAAAGGGAAAGTAGGGGTTTACGAGTTAGGACATATAGGACATAGGGGCTTAGGGTTTGAGGGGTTTCAGGCTGTATGTGTTTAGGATCTGGCATTTTGGAGATTTAGGGGTTTACGGTTGGGGCTGTATGGGTCTAGGGGTTTAGGGTTTAGGGGGTCGGTAGGGAAGAAGCTGATTGATTAAGTTGCCATCACACAGGCTTTACAGGGTGTTTAGCATGGTCATTGATTTTAGGTTTGTCGAGAACTGCAGGAGTTAACTAAATTGAGTTCATTCGCCACCGTACAAGGGCTTTATGCTGTTCTCTATCGTTGTAAGGGTGTTGTGAGACGTTCAAGCAGCATTGTTCTAGATACCTTCATAGGGAAGTAGAGTAGATCAAAGGCTTCCCCTATCATGTGAACTGAATTGAGGTTCCTTCATGTTTCGAGACCGTTCCGTGCAGTTTAGGGGGGTTGGGGTTTGGAGTTGTCGATGCCCACTTCGCGCCCAGGGGTTGCAAGGCGAGCCTGCTGTTGCTGCAGTTTGTTCAAGTGTCGCCAAGAAGATAGACATTGCATCCATGGGTAGCATCTGGGCAATGCATTGTACATCTACAATGAACACTGTAACCTGCCGAATCGCATCAGCAGAAAGAAGTCTATTGGACATGCACCAATCAGATCTCACGTGTTCTATTTATGTACCCCCAATAAATAATATAAGTATATATATATAGAGAGAGAGAGAGAGAAAGAGAGAGAGTACTTACACCGTAAACCCCAACCCGCGATCGCATTGGCCGTTAGCCTGCAAGTGAGGGAGTTTGCAGGCAAGAGCACCACGATCCAGCTGTTGGAGCGCTTCTACGACCCTTGTGGAGGTGGACCGGGTTTAGGGTCTGAGAGTTTTTCAGTTTCACATTGTGCTGTCCCGAATAAGATCAGGGGCTTCCGATTCGAATCAGTCGAAGTCCTTCGGTTTGTTTTTCAGCGCCACTACATTATCGATTGGTTGGGTATGGCTAAACCTGCAGGCAAGCAGCAAGTCTGGTTGTCATTCAAAACGTACTTGGACTCTCGAGAGATCCTAGCACACACCGGAATTCCTGGTTGTAAAGCCTTTTGAAATGAAACATCTGAATATCTTCTTAAAGCTTCAACTATTCCTACACCGAAGCTCACGTCCTTTGAGCGTGAGAGCCCAAACCCCAAACCGAAGGGATCCCTAAACCCCAAAGCCTGTTTGAATGCCGCCAGCCTGAAAGACCCAGCAGCATGAGGCGAGGTGTTGGTGAATGGCATCAACCTGAGCCAGATTCCCGTCAAGGCTGGCGTTTAGGGTTTAGCGGGTTTCGGATGCTTTGATGAGTTTTCAGGCTCGTCGGGTCATGGGGTATTTCCAAAAGGTCGTGCTCTGGGCAACATAGTACGGCCACACATATCTATTATTGAGATCCTAGTGGTCAAAGTTGTCAGGCTTTAGGGGCTTGCCTGCCGTCTTCTTCACGGTAGCTCTACTTCTACGAGGTGGGGGATGGCAAAAACAGGGCCACAATAATTAGGACAGGGTTTTGAGGGAGGTTGTGGTATTCACCGCGGAAAGCTGATAGCTGATAGATGCCGGGCTTGCTGTACTGCATCGATCTTCAACGGCGGGCTGAAGGCGGCATGGTCTCAGAATCACTACTATATTGAGGATTTTTCGCCGCTCAGAAACCCTGAAACCCAACCCCAAGGGTTCGAAGTACCTATAAGGGGTATGCTTCCCTGCTACCAGTTACATCGAGAAAGTGGGGTTTCAACTGTTTAGGTACTTGGGGCCTGTTGTGTAAGTTGGGGGCCTAAACCCTAAACCCCTAAACCCCTAAAAATCCTGGCAGGCGTGGCGCAAGCTCATCGGGTACGTTGGACAGGAGCCGGTGCTTTTCGCCACCACTGTCGGGGTCCCCGGTACTGTGGTTTAGGGTTTAGGGTTTAGGGTGTACTGTGTTTCGGGTTGAGTGGGTCTTTCAGCAAATCGGTGTGAAGGACTAAGCAAACCGTAAACTTGTATAATGAAGGATGGTGCAGGCTTTGTTCGGACTTCCGGCTTTGGTGCTAAAACTAATTTGGGAAGAGCCCGCTATTGGTCGTTTCTTGATGCTCTTTTCTAGCAGGGCTCTATAGGCGTATGGTAGGGCTTTCGACGTTTTGTTTTTGTAGGTTCTCGCGCTAAACACCCGAAAGTTTCACACGCAAATGAGGCCAGGAAGCTAAGCATACAACACAAAGCTGTACAGCACCTTGCCCCAACCCACCATGACACAGCAACAATAGCAAATCCTCGAAATCGTGGAGGTTTTGCACTGTTTGAACCCTAAACCCTAGACCCTAAACCCTAAACCCTAAACCTTGGACTTTTCAAAACCAAGGTCATGAAGAATCTGAAGGCCGGCGATAGTTCCATCAGCGACGAGCAAGTCCACGAGGCCACGCCAAAATGGAGCTGTTATCTTAATATAAGGGCCTTAATCGTTAGGATAGGGTTTGGGGGCATACTATACTATAATTATAAAATAAGGAGCCCCCCAAACCCTACTCTAACCATGAAGGCCCCTACGTTAGTCGGCATTTAGGGTGTTGTTCTTGGTGACAAAAGGCGTGGCACAGAGTCAGGTCCAGGAGTGCTGTTGGTGGTAGGCCCTATAAACCCTATAACTCTAAACCCCCCAACCCTAAACCCCTACCTTAAGAACCCAAAACCTATTTTTTTGGTAGGGTCCCTATAAAACCCCTATTAGGGTTTATAAGAAGAACCTACAAAAAAGTGGGTTTGGGGTTCTTAAGGTACACCCTAAACCTGGGTCTTATTATGGTGTTGAGATGGAGGGTTTAAGCATCGGGCGTTCGGCGTTACCAGTTCAGGAGTTAAGGAGTATCCGAAGTTGCCTGCAGGCGGCGAAAGCTGCGCAGATCTACGACACCTTGCACCCCAGCAAGCCCACGACTGGTATTAAGGTTGGAAAAGCTTAGAGCAGCATGCAGCTACAGGTAATTTAGGGTTACTGTAGGACCGCCGTGTTTGGCGATTGGGATTTGGGAAATGTTAGGGTATGTTGAGGGCTGAAGGTTGCGGCGGTTTGCCATTTATTGTTCCGTTGTTTCAGGTCCATCGGGTGTCGATTTCGTCCTCCTTGGGCATCATTTCCAGCAGCGCATCCATATATGTCTGAGGAAGAAGGACACGTAAGAAACAGTAAACTAAACAGTTGAGCGCCATGTTAGGCTGATGTGGCGGGCCACCAGAGCGCCAGATTGTAAACCCGGCAACACCCGTGTACAACTCCACAATGCGCGGGCCTGAACTATTGCGATGTAATATAGTATTCAGTTGGGCTCGTAGTTAGAATCGTACAAGCTACCCCAAAGCCCTATCCTAACTACCCGTATTAAAGCCTCTATGTGGTCGCCGTAATTCCCCTGTCCGTGCCTTGAAACCAACCACCGCCTACCTAGGATCAATCTGCTGGACGGTTTCGACACCTTTGTTGGATCTGGAGGCCGGCCCTTTCAATAGGGTCCTTGAGTCGATAGGTTTTAGGGGCAAAAGGATGCCCTACGGGCCCTTATTTGAGATTGTTAATCCTTTACTTTTTTGGGGTCACGGCATTTAAGGTCAATGCTTTCCGGTGTAGGTTGGGGGTTAGGGCATCTGGCCCGAGGGGCGTGGACTGAAGCTGGGAGCGGGGGGTTTCAGCTTGCTGTCTGGGAGTCTGGGGGTGCGGAAGTTTCTTCTGCTACGGTCGGGGCGTAATTCGGCTTGAGGGGTTTCCATAAACAAAAGACAGCACGCGAAGAGATCCGTAACCGACAAGTTACAAGACTCAAAGCCCCAAAGCATTCTCCATTCCTTCTCCAGGTCAGAAAAGCCAATGCGCTGAGCCCTTGAGCTTGAACCCTAAGCCTTTGGTAAATATAGGGCTTATAGGGTTAAGATCCCTTATAAACGCTGTTACCGTATATCCCTCAAAGCCCTGAAGACTGGAAGTGCCCACAAGCTTTTTGCAGGTGGGATGCTGTCTGGAGGTCAGCGTCAGCGTGCCTCTCGGCACGCACTGTGGGTTTTAGTCTAATGAGGAGATTTTTTTCGCTTTCAGGGCCATGATACAGGTTTGGAGGTTATGGGTTTAGGGTTTATCAGCTTAGGGCCTGAGGGTTTTGGGGTAAAGGTCGTAAGTGTCGTGTAAAGTTCATCAACCGTGCACGCAGCCAAGGTTCAACCATACAGTAGGCAGAGCAAATTGAACAAACTGCCATTCGCCCATAACAAGCCCCTATCAAGATCCGTGGAAACCTCCAGTTTTCTTTCTGTTGTCATCCGTTTACCCGTGAGGTTGCAATTGCACGGGCCCTGGCGAAAAACCCACAGATTTTGCTGCTCGACGAGGTGCACGCATCCATGTTCAGTGGGATTGCAGGGTTCTGCCGCAAGGGGTTTGAGGTGTAGGACTTCAGGATTTAGGCCTTGGAAGTTGGAGTTGGGTTGGGGGTGTAGGTTTGGGCTTTAGTCCTGGGGTTGGGGATGGATGTTTGAGGCTTGCTGTTTTAGGACGCTAAGGCTAAGGGTTGGGGCTTTCCAGCGCAAGGTTGTGGGGTTCGCAGTCGCCACTGAGCAGCTGCTCAAGACTGCAATCCACACGGTTTAGGGTTTCGGGTTTAGGGTTTAGGGAGGCCCGTTGCTTTCGCTACAGTAAGCCCTAAACCCCTCTAGACTCTAGCCCCTGTAGCCCCCTAAACCCAACAAAATAGGAGGTTTTGGCCCGATACGTAGGTACGGGAAATAACCCTTAACGGGCAAACACAATCGACATGTTTCTGGAGCTATTCCCTCTGGCCTAGAGGTCTTTTTATGACCGGTCTTCAACCAAGCCCTTGGTCTGGGTTTAGTGTTTACCATGTTCCCCCAGACCCGTTTCTCATCATGTACGCTTAGGCGGGCCGCGTCACATTCTGACACAGGGCTCCGGAAAGTCAAGCCATGGAGCCGAACTTGCTTCAATGTAGCACTCGCGATGCGAACGAGAGGCCTGCTAGTATGTGCGAGTATTGGATAAGTAAGAACAAGAGGAACATGGAAGCCTAAGTGATTACCAATAATACTCCTTGGGGATAAGAACATCACTACGAAACAACGCCAACCCCAAATTCAGAAGACCCCAAAATTCAGGAGCAGAGCATAGCAACAACGAGACGATCAACCACTGAAGATCAATCACCAGCTTCGCCCCTAATAGGGACCGGCATAGGAGGACAAGACAGCCAGGTCATGATTGTATTCAAGCTCAACAAAGGCGAATGCGAAGAACCCATCGCATGGCAACAGTTGTAAGAAACAGAAGTTAAAGGACCCTCGTATGGTGATAGCCAAAACCCTGGATTGTCATTGTCGGCCACCGAACTCTTGTAATTAGCATGAAAACCCGACAGGCCACCTCCGCATTGGACAACGAGTCGGAACGCCTTGTGCAGGACTGAATCTGGGTTCTTGTTAAGGAAACCTTGGTATTTACTATAGATCCTTATTGTGGTAACTCCAAATCCCCCATATAAAGAAACCCTGGTATTTACGATAGGTCCTTATTATGGTAACTCCACTTACCCATAGGCCCCATAGTAGTTCCTCTTTGGGATTACCTAAAAGGATTCTAAATCTGAACCCCAAAAAGGAACTTCTTTGGGGCCTCTGGGTACCTTCCTTTAGAACAAGAACTCAGGCCTTGATCACAGCCTACGCCTTTCAGACGCCCGGGGTTTTAGAGTTTAGGGATTAAGGGTTTTTTAAGTGCTAGGGCCGAGGGTCTAAAGTTTCTCGCTTGGGGGCTTCAACTCGAGGCGGTAGAGCTTAGGGTTTAGGTTTTAGGGGTTTAAGGTTCAGGATTTAGGATTTAGGGTTTCGGGTTCAGGGTTTAGGGTTCAGGGTTTAGAATTTACGTTTAGGGTTTAGGGTTTAGGGTTTAAGGGAGCCAGGATGACGGGTCGAGGGATCGGCAGATCATGGTGTTGGGTTTTTGGATGCACTGCGCCAAAGGTGCCCCAAGGCCCATCAAGGCTGGCATCTTGAAAGGAAGCTTAGACCGCCAGTCGCTTTATGAGCTCCTACATCCCGGCAGCTGGGACCCTACACCCTGACCCATAGCCTAAACCCCGAGCATTTTCGGAGGCGGGCAATCGATGCTTCGACGAACTTCTAAACATCCACTGGGTCCTTATAACAAGGATCTTGCTACTGCAAGGTCTGGATTCCGGCCCCTAAACCCAAAACCGCAGGACAGTATGTCAGCAGTGCAGCCGGTCGGGAGTGCAGCTCAATACAGTGCAAGACAAAAGCCACATGGCACAATGCCTCAAGCCTCAAGCGGCAAGTAAGCCAAGACGTCTTGAGCACTAAGCCACAACCACCTCCCGGCCTCACGATTATTTCCAAAAAGGGAGGCAAAGAAACCTTAAACCGTAAACCCCTAAACCCCTAAACCCTACAGCCTCAGACAAGCCGTGAGGCGACCCTGGATTCCCTCAACTCGGTCATGGGCCGCAGCATCACCACGATCTCCATTGCCCACAGGCTGGGGGTTCAGGGTTTAGGGGGGCAGGGTTTAGGGGGGCAGGGGTAGCTTTCCGAGGGCACGCATACTACAACGTGTACATATATAGGACGCCTTTCGAGTTTCGGGGTTCAGAGGATGGGATGTTTTCTGCAACGTGCATCGTCAGTTGTAAAGCCCAGGGCCAGAAGCTGCAGAATGCCCGTCATGTTACTTGAGGCACCCAGGGGATTTGTGCTGACACTTTTCTTCCAGATCTATTATGTAGTGATTTGTATGCCGCGTGTAAAGCACAGGACCACCCTCACATGATCAGCTGTGGGATTGGAGCACTGCATGTGACATGTGGCAACCAAATGCGATCAGAGCTTCCGTGAAAAGGCACGAAAAGAGACAGAGAGCTGGAGTCTCGAGGCATGATAACATCGCAATGCTGACGCTGTTTTCGTAGTCAGGATCTCAGTAGCTGAGTGGATACACTTTACACTTTTTGGGGATAATACTACCGACTATAAAACTGAAAGTGTACACTTTTCTAGGCTCATGAACTCAGCATCTAAGGTTTTCGTAGTCAGGATACGCCTACTTTTGAACAAAGCACCATATCTCGGAGACCCATGCAAGGCTGACCACTATCAAGGGCTCCGACGCCGCGTGCTCAGCGATTCTAGAAATTGCAGCCCGTTCGGGCTTTAGGGTTTAGGGCTTTAGGGTTTTAGGGTTTAGGGTTGTTAGGGTTTCATGGTCTAGGGTTTAGGGTTTTAGGGTTTGGGGTTTAGGGTTTTAGGTTCTAGGTTTAGGGTTTTAGGGGGTAGGGTTTGGGGTTCTTCGATCTTTTCGGAGCATCCAGAAACTGCCCAGTCTCTGGCACCAACTTGGCTGCAGACTGCCAGTAGCAGAAACAGCTGACTTGATAACGGGCTTAGGGTTTAGGGATAAGCATTACCGGTTGTGAGCATACTTTGCTATACTCGATGTGTACATATATATATATATATATGTGTGTGTGTGTGTATGCATAGACATGATTTCTTATCACGCTGAGGTGATTTACGTGCTCAAGAACGGCCGCTGCAGTGAACAGGGCTCCCATGACGAGCTCATGGAGTTGAGATTTGACAGCAGCTTCGGGGTCATGGGTCTGGGGGTTTACGTAGGGTTTAGGGTTTAGAGCTTTCGGGTTAGGGTTTAGGGCTTGGGGTTTAGGGTGTGTAGTGTTTAGGGTTTAGGCAAAGCAGCTCCTCATACTTAGATTATACAAAATACTCCCAACGCCACATTGTGATCATTGAGGCCCCCATTTACTATATAGGGGCCTTAATAATTACCTAAACCGTTTTGGGGGTTCCTTACTCCAATTATAGTGTAGTGGACCCCAAAACTCTATTCAAATCATTACGGCCCCTACATTAAACCCTTCGCTCTCAAGTTTAGGGCTCTGCGCTTCGGATTTTGTTCCATGGTGAGAACCCCTCGTCAAGAGGCAAGACCGAGATATGCTTCCATGCCTGAATGCAAGGCTAAGCACACCCTATCGCTCAACATGGTTCCCGCTCCAAACCACGAAAGCTAAACCCGGATACTTTGAGCCACTGTAAGCCGAAAGCCCGAGACCCTACACGCCGCACTGCAGGCTCGTCCTCGCGAAATCGGAAGCAAGAACTCACCCCCAAACATTAAACGCTCGACACTAGAGCCTCAACTCGAAGAATGCACAGCTTTCCACTTCTGCGACCCAGGAAGGGTGAGTACTACAGCATGGCCAAGCTTCAGAGCCCTGGTCTACAAGGGTTTAGGATTTAGGGTTTAGGGTTTAGGGTTTGGGGTTTAGGGTTTGGGGTTTAGGGTTTAGGGTTTGGGGTTTAGGGTTTAAGGCTTCGCAGGGTTTAGGGTTCTTTATAGACTCAGGACGAAGTGTTCGCCCTAAGCCCCAATACACATGCAATCCTAGTACCTAAACCTTATGAGCCCGAAGCCTTAAACCCTAATAAACCCTAAACCTTAAACCCTAATAAACCCTAAACCTTAAAAAGAGACTGTCCGAGAGACCGCATGCATAAACCTTAAGCCTTAAACCCCAATAAACCCTAACCCCTAAACCCCCAAAAACAAACCTAATAAACCCTAAACCCTTGACCCTGGGCTTGGTTTCAAGGTTTCGGGCGATTGAATCTGCGCACGTTTATCAGAACATAAGCTGCGTTACGTGAACATCTAAACTTCGTACACACGCATATGTACATATATGTAGTTACCATGTAGTTGATGTGTGTGTGTGTGCATATATATATATATATATATTTGTTTGTTTGTTTATATGTCTATTTCATAACAGTAGCACACCAACAGGCATGTTATGTGTTACACTGATGCCGCACATCTCTAATCTGCTACGGTGTGCCTGGGCACTGGGCTCGATCGGAGAGCCTGCTCCGCCTCTGCTTAGAGTGTTGCATGTAAGTGTTGAGGGCTTCGGGTTTAGGGTTTAGGGTGCCCTGAACCCTAAACCCTAAAGTTTAGGGTTGTTGAGGGCCTTGAGGGTTGAGGATTTAGGGCTGCCGATTTAGGGAATTAAGGAGTTCGGCTTCTGATTTTCGGGCAGAGGTGGGTTCATGGTGCACCCTTCCGACACAAGCACGAAACGCCCTTGTTGCAGAAGACAGTTCTTTTGTGATTAGGGTTTAGGGTTTAGGGGCAAATCTTCCAGCCCTAAACCGTGAACCCAATGCTTTCTGCCAAGTTTTGCGGGCAGGGCCGTGGTTGCCTAGTGACCGAATATTTTGAGCTGTTCGTGCATATGAAAGCCTACAGTGTTCCAAAAGCTTCACTTGTCGAGGTGCCGGAAAACTCCGCAGTTAGGACCTAGGGTTTGCGGGTTTAGGCTCTGCAGCGCATTTAGGCCTTGGGGTTCTGTTGAGAGCTCAGATAGGGCTGCAGTGTTCGTTGGACAATAGTGTTTAGTGTCGACCGGCCTTATTTCGTCCGGGCTTTGCGGTTTCGTGGAACTCGGAGCAGTCTTTCTTCAAACGTTGAAAGCTTGCACGGACTTATGGGGCTCCTGAAGAAATTATACTGACGACTTCAACTATCAACAGCATCCACGTTGCTGTGCTTGCTGGGAGTTCAGGTGCTTTGGCTTCTTTGGTATGGGTTCAGAAGTTTTGGGTAGGTTGGGTTCTCCCCACTGCCTGTATCATTAATCTCCGATCAACACACAATCCTAGTACCTTCAAAGCGCGAACCGAAGGCAATCCCACCGTGAGGAGGAGGAGGAGGTCCGACGCCTTTGGCAGGTTTCCAGCGTTTAGTGGTTCAACAAGGGTCTCAGTCTTGGAACTACCTGGACCCCCAAAATTAACCTACCTCTTGAAGGACATTTCCCTAAAAAGGAAGGTCTTCTAGGGTCCACGCAGGACTTAGGGATGTTTACATCGGGAGTCTAGGGCTGTGGGCTCAATGGTAGAAAAGGCTGAAGCTAGAAGTTATACTCTACTATTCCTTAGGTTCCTGACTATATCTACACTATGATACGCACTAGCAACCTGTTCTGCCTATGAAGACCCCCATGTAGAGTCTGCGATTTCGGGGTTTGGGGTTCAATTCTGCTTGTAAGCTCTCCCAGGTGAATAATGGTGATCAGTGGTATATAGAGGGTACCTGTAGTCTCCATTGTAGTTCCTTTTTTTGGGTTAACCAATAACATATTAAGGATTTTATAAGGCATCCCCAAAAAGGAACTACAATGGAGACTATAGGCAAACTTATTTACAGTAAAGGGCTACGAGCTATTCTCTAAGAGCATGCCAGTAGGGGTGCGGTGGGGGATTTGTAGCTTCGAGTTTCAGTGATTTTGCAAACCCCAAGGAAGAACCGGCTGAGGACTGAAAAATGTTGTTCCTCGGGTTCGGCAACAATTGCTGCAGTTCGCACAAACCCACCCACCAAAAACATGGTCTAAGCAGTTCACCTATATAGACTTCACCAGAAAAAGATCCTGACAGGCGACTGTTGTTGCAAAAAAGCTAGCTTTCTCGGAGTTCCATGGAGGCTTGCTCTCGGCTTCCAGACGTCTAGTTGTGTCGTAGTGCCTTTGGGGCCGTTGCTCCGTAAATCCAGGGTGGGGTCCCCTGGCAGGATCTTTCTGCGGTGACACCAGCCCCAGTGCCACGAAGTGAAGCACAACGCAAGTTCGGCATGCAGAAGTCGAGTCTCAGCTGCAGCAAGCTCAGGGCTTAGAGGGTTTAGGGTTTAGGGTTCAGGGTTTAGTGCTGAAAAGGGTTCAGGTTTTTGTTTAGTGCTTTCGGGGTTCAGGGTTCATAGGCTGTTTGGTACTTGAGACCGGGTCTTGACTGGGGTCTAGGACCTAGGAGTCTGGACGTCTATGAGTTTGGACAGTTGCGTTAGGGGCTCCAGTGACCTACATAGTAGCTTACTAGCCATATAGTATCTACATGTATCTACCCCAGTAACCGACTATCTAGAAAAACGGTAGCCCGTGGGTTGAAAGTTGAATACTTCACACTGTTCACGCTCCTACAGGCCCTAGGTCCTAGGTCGGAGAAGCCCCAAACCCTGCACCCTAAACCCTGAACCCTAAACCCTCAGCCTAAAGCGGATATGGTGGAAAAAAGCCGTCAAAAAAAAACCTAAGCCTTTTTCCTACACCCCACACCTTACCTGTTTGCAGCTCTAGAGCGCTGGAACCCAACACTTCCTGGCCGTTTACATCCCAAGAGGCAGGGTTTAGGGTTTAGGGCTGAGGGCGCTCTATGATTATGAATCGCAGACCCGAAACCCTGAGCCCGAGACTCTACATCAAAGGCCTACGCAATCTAGGAGCCTGATGGAGAATTCCCCTGGTTCTATCATTCCAAAACGAGAGGATCCACATTCAGAGCCTCATCCAGAATCATGCGATTCTTCATCAGCTTTCGAGATTACACCCTAAACTTAACCCCTTATAGGCTCTAAGACGTTAAGCCCCAAGCCCACGGCCAGTTGGCATCGATCCTAGCAATGTGGGAGGAAAAGACCCTCAGCCTAAGCCTTGCACCTTCACTTGAAGAAGTACCAGGACCCTAAACCCTAAACCTAGGATGTCGATGATGCGACGCAGCGGGTCCGTCCTCAGCTTCTTTGAGTCAGCCTTCGAAATGGATGCGGGGGCCTCTGCTTGGTTTGGAAATTGCTAGGGTTAAGGGTTTAGGGTTTAGGGTTAAGGGTTTAGGAATTGAGACAGAGGGCTTTTAAGACATGGGTAGTTCTCTAAATGATGGTCCCTTTCAGGTCCTTGATATACAGAGTGCCGTGATGTTTTGGGGACCTGAAAAAGGGACCCTAATTTAGAGAACTGCCCATATGGAATTCAGGCTTTGGGACTGGGACCTTCTCTTCTTACACAGGTGGCGTCACATGGCTGTTGGTTTCGTTGGAAAAAAGCACGCTCGTAAGCAGCAGCATTGTCCTTTTCATGGAGCTGCTTGGAAAGATTTAGGGTTTAGGGTTTGTCCGACTCACGAAGTGCGAAGCCTGTTGCAACAAGGGGATTTAGGGTTATGGTGCATTCCTGTGGGCAGGAGAGCGTCACCGCCACTCCTCGAGCTTCTCGACTGCAATAGGTTCCACTCCCATGTGTGTGGCTCGATAGGAGCGGACGTTTCGGGAAACCAATGCGAGTCTCGTTCCATGGGTACATGCCCAGCCAGATAAGATGTGCCAGATCGTGTTGCGATGTGCCGCAGATAAGCTTGCGTAGGCTTGCGGCTTATCATCGACGGCATCCGGATACTAGAAGGTTGGAAGAGGTTGAGGGAAGCCATATCCTTGTGATTATCATCACATCATCACCACTGTCATCATCACCACCAGCATTATCACCATCTTCATCATCATCATCATCACCACCATTTTCACAATCACCACCAGCACCATCATCACCATCATCATCTTCTGCTGGCACTCGCAACCATGTTTCGCTTCAGCATCGTTAACAGCTTTCAAACATGTGTCAGTGATTTCTACTAGGGGATACCTTCAGCCTCATGCCCGCAATGCTGGGAACGTGACACAGATTACCCGACCAAGACACCCCCGACTCTACCGCCGTGAAGCCGTCGACCCTACTTCTTGTGAAAGCCCGATCTTTTGCCTCAACCCTTGAGGCTTAACCAGCCTGAAAACCAAATACCCATAGGCCCCATAGTAGTTCCTTTTGGATTCTCTAATCTACTAGAATTCTAAATATAAGCCACAAAAGGAACTACTATGGGGCCCATGGGTATACCCAGATCGGAAACCTGCCGCCCTTGAGCTGCATCCGCAACCCCCCCCCCAATCCTTTGAAGCCTTGATTCCCTAAGAAGCTCCCTTAGATATAACCCGCAGCACTACATATATGTCCTACAAGTTAAGCCCTTACATCCTGTATCTATGACTCCAAACCTCCAAAACCTCTAAAAATCCGAAATTCTTTACCACAGCCCCAAGCCCTAAACTTTAGCCCTGAAGACCCCGCATTCGGCCCGTTGAATCTGAAGCCACAATCCGTTCTGCTGAGATCTGGGGACGACTTTTCGGCCTCATGAGGTGGGTGTATAGGAGTTTAGGGTTCAGGGTATTCGGATATCAGTGTACTAGGGTCTAGGGTTTAGGGTTCTAGTCTGGAAGTGTTGCTTCCCAGCTGATTGGCAGAGTCTGGGTTCAAAAAAGGGTTCAGGGTCTCTTCAGTGTTGCAAGTTTTTGTTTGGGATTCTGGTGGGGTTGAGGATTTTGGGTGCCCTGGTGCCGCTAGGGTTCTACTTTTCGGGTTTAGGAGCATTCAGGGGAGGTGGGACCTTCGGGGTTGTTAATGTGCTTGAGGGATCTAAGGTTTTGGGTTGAGGGTTGTGTAGGGAAAGGGTTTGGGGTTAAGCTTGGCGCTTGGGGTTTGGATTGCAGGGGTGTAGGTCTTAGATGGGTTTAGGCTTGGGGTGTAGAGGAGCTATGGCACAAAGACAGAGTGACCGGCTTTGATTTCTAGGTTTGCATCCTGCCTAGTTACTTGTGGTAGGCACACATGTGCACCCACCGAGCACTGCCACCAGCTTGCAGCAACAGACTCAAGAGCTGAATGTCACATAAGCCATGTCAGAGACTCGACTTATCTAACACACCTGGAGCTTATGAAGAAGATGTACTATGCCGGCTGTCAGCATTGGTGTTGTTTTGCCACCATCATCATCATCATCTACATTATGATAATCACCGTTCCGTTTGCTGGCGGTATCATGGCTTCTCCTTATGTCATTGAGATCGTGCCAAGGACACCAAGCAACAGCCGAAGACAGGGCTTGAACCCGGGGGGGGGCCCTGAAGGGGGGGGGGGGGGGCNNGGGCATTCAATGTAAAAGAGGAGTGCAACATGACCCCGGAGCCTCAGTCAAATCAAAGTATTAAGACCCCGATGTTACTCGACATGGCACTCGGTGCTGGCGGTGGCTTCAGGTTTCCTGTTCTTGGCAGAGTTGTCTATGGGAAGCTTTGCATCTTCCTTTATGGTTCTATAGGGTACATACGTTGATATACATAGATTGATATTCATACACACACACACATACATATATATATATATATACGTAGAATAGATAGATAGATAGATAGTTAGTTAGTTAGTTAGTTAGTTAGATAGATAGAGAGAGAGAGAGAGAGAGCTAGAGACAGAGATTAGAGACAGAGACATAGATATAAATACATATTATCCAGATATAGATATAGAGGTAGAGATAGGGATAGATCGATCGATAGATAGAAAGGTGGTTTAAATTAGTTTAGATAGACAGAGCTGCTTCGGGTCACTGTCGCTCGAGGCTCTATTGGTGGGTCTGGCCAATTGCTTTCCTGGCATCTGGGCTGCGAGTGTTGTTTTTCAAAGGTTGGCGGTCTGGGGTTCAAGGCTTAGGGTTCAGGGTTCGCTGGGCTGAGGGTTGAAAGTTTGTGGAAGCCAGGCAAGGCCGAAACCCATCACATCAAAAGCAAGGAGTGGGTCCGCAGCACGTCTCTGTTAAACCTGTTCTCGGCTAGGTGACTTCTTCACATCCTCAATTGCAGGTTCCTTCCTGGGAGCCCGGAAAAGAGTATCAGCGAGAGAAGTTCTAGGAATGCCGGATGCCAACTGAAAGCTCAGATCATCATAGCAGAAGCCGCCGGTGCACCTCTCGAAGCAGTTTTCTTCAATGGTGCACGGCCCTCAGCTGCTGCGGGTCACGGGCGTTGAGGACTTGGTCTTCGGGCTATCGGACTGCTGGTCAGGATCTATATCTGGGTTCAGGGTTTAAGGGTTTACCCATAGGCCCCCTAAAGTAGTTCCTTTTTGGGGTTCATAATATAGAATCCTATAAGGTAACCCCAAAAAGGAACTACTATGGGGCCTATGGGTAGGGTTGAGGTGGGGAAGATGTTACCTGGTGCGTTCTTCGGCCGTTGCCGCCACTTCTTGACAGTGGCGGACGATTTTTTCTGGG
Source organism: Symbiodinium sp. CCMP2456 (assembly GCA_905221635.1). Classification (NCBI taxonomy): domain Eukaryota; class Dinophyceae; order Suessiales; family Symbiodiniaceae; genus Symbiodinium; species Symbiodinium sp. CCMP2456. The sequence continues at coordinate 109,759 of CAJNDV010027779.1, read as the reverse complement.
AACCAGCCAAGGTCATACCATGCACTGCAGTATCTTGCAGATAAACTCTAAGCTGTGGCTAACTAGTGCGCTCATGAGCAATAAGCAGAACATAGTTAAGAGGTTTAGTGGTTTAGGGTGCTTTGAGCTTGAGGGCCTTTGGGTGTCCAGGCAGGTTTCAGAATGCTGGGGTCTCACCTTGAGGGCCGGTATACAGCCTATACAAAACTTGCAAAATCTCAATGCCCGTGGACAGAAGCGTAAAACGAAAGCTTCCTTAACTTTCTCCATGAGGCCATCCTAGCACTGTTCGAGAGCGAGAAAATCGGTGTGGAGGCGATGTACCCCATGCTGGACCAGGCCCTGAACCCCGAACCCTTCAATGTAGGGGCCTAAATAATTACCTAGACGAGTTTTGGGGCTCCTTGTTATTATTATCGTATAATATACCCCCAAACCCTCTTCTAATTATTGAAGCCCCTACATGACTCTGAGCGCTATACCCGATGACACCGGAACTCTAAGCCTTAAGCCCTATAACCCCCAAATCTCTAAACCCGATAGGCCCCTAAATCCTGAACCCTAAACCCTAAACCCCTAAACCCTAATCCCTAAACCCTAAAGGGCCAGGCAGTCTTTTTGAGCTTCCTGGTTCGAGAAAAGGGCAGCGAGGAGAACGGTGTTAACATAGGGGCCTTAATAGTTCATCTTGGGGTTCCTCGTCATGAGAAATTCTAGGTTTAATATCCCAACAACCCTATTCTAATTATTAAGGCCCCTACATTATTCTGTTTTGGGGTTTGTATGGAATTGAGTTTGGGGGTTCTGGACATGGAGCTTGGGTGTGGGGTTTGGGCTTTGTGTCTACTCGCGGTGCAGGGGTTCTTGGCTTACCCTAACCCTCCAGGTACCTACTAATAGAGGGTACTAGAGCCCCTAAGGCCCTTACTGGAGCCCCAAGAGTCCTCTATAGTAGGTACCTGGAGGGTTAGGATTATTAGAAGCTAGACGAGGGCGGAATGCAGAAAAGAAGTCCTAATCATGAAAAGGACGCGCATCAGACTGTCACGACCGTTGTCATGGCCGCAGGCATGATAATGGTGGTGCTAAGGTGGCGCCAACAATGCCGGGATGGGCGATGCCGATGAAGAACATACGAGGGTCGATCACCGGCACCATTCAAGCGTTTAAGACATGATGGCGACGATCGCGACAACGATCATGTGGCCGACTAGGACGGTGAGGATGATGATTCTGTTGATTCCAGGAACCGGCCCTAACTGCACCCTAAGCCATCTATGTCCACCATGTCCTCAAAGCCCCAACCTTACATCCTTCAAGCTAGTTTACCCAGAAAGATCTCCTTTTTTTTCTAACGCAGAAGCCGGAAGCATGACCAATACTATTCCGAAGATGTCCCTGTTATCAAGATAGTGTAATATAGCCCAAACCTCAATCCAATTCTTAAGCATATCACCGGGCACTTATAGTATAGCGCCCTGCACAGGAATCCTCAAACAGGAGCCCTTTCGTGCCGAGCTGTCGTGTCCGAGTTACCAGAGCTTAAACAGGAGCCTTATTCTACCTATGAAGTGAAATTTAAGGCTTCGATGTTATCCCAAACCCTGAACAGATTGTCCCTGTGAGAGGCAGTTCTTTGCCTCGTTCTGGTGGGCTTAGGGTCTGGCGTCGCGGTGCTGTGCCAGAACGCGCTCTTCACCTACTTGCACTTGGGACTTTCGAGTTTAGGGGCTTAGGGTTTAGGGCTGGGACTTTGGAGGCACCTTATAGGTTAAGGGTTTAGGGTTTAGGGTTTAGGGTTTAGGGTTTAGGGTTTAGGTTAAGGTTTAGAGTCTAACGCGGGCCCCTTTTCGCCTGTTTAACATGTGTGCGCTTGGGATTAGTTAGAGTTGGAAAGGTTTGGGTCGGCAGGATCTAGAAGCTTTGAGTATGGGATGGCGTGCTGAGCATCAAGGGTTGACATTAGGGTTCAGGATTTATGCATCCAGTGTAGATCTGATTCGGACGAAACCCGAAACAAGCCGATTGGTCCTATGCTATGTCAAGCCCTGCAAGGCACCTGAGAGTTTAAAGACTATGTCCTATAGCTCAGGGGTTCTAGGCCTTTGAGGTGGCAAGCAAATGGATTTATGACCGTTACGGGCTTGGGCTCCGCACCAACGAGGGTCAAACACTGTTCTGGCTCAGGGCTTGCGTTTCAGCAGCAACCCGATACTGCAAACTCCGACAGTTTAAGCCTTTAATACAGGGGTCTGAATAAAAGCCAATACTATTTTGTGGGTTCCTTGTTGCACTTATAGCATAACGGGCACCGAAAACCTATTTCCCCTGAGCCCTTAACCTTCCTTCACCTCAACCCCCCTTTCCGGCCCTGCACTCAGGCAGGAGTGCTTGTGCATGATCTTGCGGAAGATGGCTTTCGCCTCCACCATACGCCGCTCCCATGCAAGATGCCGGTTCATATGGGGGCCTCAACATTAAAGTTAAGATGATGCTTCGAGTGTATTCGAGTAATTATAAACCATCTTGTCAAGCAGCAGGTTGCTCACACTCTAGATGTTTGTAGTTACCCGAAGTTACGATTGCGAACAAGTGCCGACATGATGACTGAAAGCCTAAGCCCTGAGCACGTAGACTGAGGCCTTCAACACTGCCCAAAAAACTCATTTGTGTTTAAGGTTTTGCTTCTACACTAAACCTGTGAAACTTATGACAGACCTGAAGCCCGAAACCCGAAGCTGTGAAGCCCATTCAACGCTCAGTTTGTAAGGAGAGTGCAGGCCCCCTGTAGCAGCACCAAGACGAAGCGCTTCTTTCGACGACCTTATGGTTCGAGAGTGCTGGGCGTGGCACGTAGGTTTCGCGTGCAGGGCTGTCACGGTTTAGGATTTAGGGTAAGGGTTGGTTTGAAGGTTGCTTGGTCTATGATTTAGGATGTAGGCTGCAGCAAGGAATGGACATGGCCTTCTTCGATGCCCCCGAGAATCAGACGGGAAGCATCCTGGTGTCCCTGGAGAGGCAGCATCGAGTTGCCATCATGGTTGTTGTTCGGACGAGGGCTTCACTTCATGGCTGTAGGAATTGAAAAGGGTGGCTCGGAGCCTGTGGACGAATGCCGATGTTTCCGGACTCGTTCCGGCACTGCTTTCTTCGATGTTTGAGTTTTTGCCAGTTGGGCGTAGCCTCAGTGCGTCATCCTTACTCGTTTCTCGGGAATTACCAGGTCTGGTGTCCACAGGTTTCAGGGACGGTGCGGCTCCAGCACAGTTAGACGTAAGTTACGCTAGTTGGTGCTGTTCAAGTAGGTTGTGGTCGTATCAAGGTTCGACCCAATATGTACGTACACACACATACATGCATGCATGCATGTGTATACTATATACATATATATATATATATATGTGTATATATATATATATGTGATATATGTATATTGATACACCTATGCATGTATTTATGCGTGTCGGCAGGCAGACATGCATTCATGTATATACGCATTTCTGCGTGTGTGCATGTATTGTGCTTGTTTCTGCTTGTTCATCCATTGTGTGTTTTATGCATGGGTAAAAGAGTGATGGAAACACGCAGGTAACCAGCAGCAGATATGATTAAAGGCTCGATGCGACCAATGTGTAGATGGAAACCACACGGTTCACACACGGCAAGCATGTAGTAACACAGATGTAACAATGTGTATGTAGTTTGACAGGACCTGGTCGATTTTCGAACTTCGCATCGAAAAGAGTGGGGTGCACTAGTGCCGTTGCGAAGCCATGCTCATATTCATCAAGGGGGGTTTGAACGGAAAAACACAGGAGCTGTGCGTAGAGTCATCAACCCGAATCGGTCCGTTGCCTCGTCAAAAGTTCAAGCCTCAGCGCTTCCTGACGATTGGAAGTGTGGGCATCTCGGAAGATAAAATCGTTGGCGACACGGTGTCAGTTTTGGCAAGAGCCGCCGCCAGAGGGCCTGTCTGTCCTTTTCTGGCAAAGCCCTGCAAGGCAGGCCGTTCGAGCGTGCCTGCACCAGGAAGCAGGCCGGGAGGATTCAGACCAACTGCCCGTGGATGATGTGCCGTGGTTGCCTCTCACGGAGACCGCGTCCCTTGACGAGCTTATCGTTGAGTTCAGCCGCTTCTTTATTCTGAAGGCGCTCAACGCTGACACAGCTGCCCCACGGCTGGCGACAGAGACAGAGCCGCCCAGCAAGCGCCCGTGCTTTGCTCGAAGTGCCAAGCTTTCACCTTCTTTTCATGTGGATGAAGTTTGGCACAGGCTCTTGCTTTTTCCACCGGCATATCAGGCTCTTTGCCTAAGCTTGAGGGGTGAGATCATCGACCCACGAGGCAAAGATCATCATCAACAAGACCGGTACCATTACACGTTCACAAAGTGCCTCAGTTTGAACCTTGACACTCAGATGAAGACTTCAAAATAGGGTACGAGGCAGATCAGTTTTGCTTGCCCCATTAGCTAACACGGTTATCATGTAGACAGGTACCTCAAACTCTTCGGGAAAGCGCCACCCCAACACTTCTGGGATATCCCAGCGTCATGGAAATCGGGCCCAGAACTTTGCTCCACGAACTACAACATCGAAGACAGCGAGGATACCGTGATGAAGATGATTGAAAGGGCGTGTGGCACACGTGTCGATCAACAGCGACTTATGTTTGCCGGGAAGCAGCTTGAAGAGCAAAGGACATTGAGCGACTGCAACATACAGCAGGAGAGTACACTGCTGTTGCATCTCAGGCTCAGAGGATGCTGGAAAAGTTTGAGAGCGTGTGGGTTTCGAGTTTGAGGATTTGAGGCTGGGTTTTAGTGGGTTGTTTGTCAGGGTCGCCACCAATCCCGAAATCTCAGTTTGTGGACAATCGGAGTGATTGTGCACCAGCGAAGCTACAAGGTGCTTCTCGCCAACAGTGGATTGCTGCTCCGAGAAGTGTCAGCTCCCACCGTACTACTCGCATTACAGAGCTACAACCGCTTCTGTTGCTTTCGTATTGTGACCTCTGCTTGTCTTGCGAGCGTCACTGCCGTTCATGGATTATTTTCATCGCTAAAGCTTGCCCTGAGCCCTGCTGTCGTCGCAACCACGGGGCTTTTTCACCATCCCACGTCGGACGACCTCTTTGGTCTGAGTTCCGCAGATGACCGACCACAGGGAGCGCTGACGGGGATGCAGCAAGAAGCATGAGTGAACACGCAGAGGCGCGCGACTAACTTACCGAGACCCAAAATGACTTGTTGATTCGGTCGCTTCTCAGCATTTTTAACACTACCTGTGAGACTTTGCGCCTCGTGTGTAGCAAGCTGAACATGCCCCAACCGATACTGGAAACTGATTTGTGACTGCCACGTCCTTCTCTCGGTTCTTGATGCCCGTATCTGGACCAGGCACATGAATCGTGTTGGGCAGATGCTGGGCATCCAACTTGGGAACTCGACAGGCGCCATCTTCACTTGCACCTTGGCGCAGCTCATGGGAATCAGCAGTTTAGACTCTAGACCCGCACCTCCGGATCGACAGTTGGCGGTGTGCCACCCTACCCCCGCATGTGCAACACACAGGAAGTAAAGGACCTCGGCCTGCAAGTTGCGCAGCCGAAACCGGCAAGCGAGGCTTTGAAACCACCTAGGGTGGTATGCCTTAAACTTAAGTCAAAAGCAAACTTTGAACGCGACTGGCATTCAGAACATCCATAGCAGCAAGAGGAATCTAGGGACAGGAGCTTCCAGCAAGCGCTACAGAGAAGCATAGTTTTTTCAAAAGAGCCAGTATCGGCAGCAAGCCCTGAATGCCTAAGCTTAAATCCTAAACCCAAAGATCCGAAAACCTACTCCGTTCAAACACTTAACAACCCTAGTAACTACACATAAGGAACAAGCAATGTAGACACCGAGGCCTCATCAGTATCGGCATGAGCTTCTTCGGATCCTGGGTGCTGGCAACCCGGCGCAAAGCTCCCAAAACCTCTTCAGGTTTAAGGGTTTCAAGGCTTAGGGCAAGTTGGGTGTAGGGAGGTACGGTTTTCGGTTGAGCGCTCAAGATTTAGAGTAGAGTAGAGTTTTCGGGTTTAGCGTTTCCGGCTCGAGTCAAGAACTCAGACTGAGGATGTTGGAGGTTTCAGGCCTGTGGAAACGGCTTTACGGCTTCATGATTGTGCTGGGTCCGAGTTTTGGACTCAAGGTTGTTTGTTGCGAGTGGGGCTAAGCCTAAGCCTTTGTCAAGAGCATCGATAAAGCATGCATGAGCTTTCAACGACTCAGCAGGCTTTGTCAAACATGTCCGGGCCTTGGTGGACCCGGTGCTGCGTGTTTCGTACACCAGCCAGCACAGGCCTCGCGAAGGATCCTAGTTATGTGGTTTGGACCTCTTGCCCCATCCATTCAGAGATATATCTACCTGTCTGTGTGATCCATCTTTCAGGGCTTTATTGCTCCGGGTTTAGAGCTTAGTAAGGCTTCGTAGCTTCGGACTTCGGGGTTATTGTAGGGGCTTGGGAGTTTCGGGCTGAGGGCTCAGGTCTGAAAGCAGGAACCCAGAAGTTTGAGCCGCAAATCCTGTTTGCAAAAAATAAACCGACTACTAAACCTTGCATGAAGTGACCCACTCGGTAGCAACATCTACTTATGAGTTGTCGCTACAGCCACTTTTCCAAATTCAAACTATTTGGGAACGGGCTGGGTTTTTTTTCCGCCCC
>CAJNDV010027779.1:57978-93342 GCA_905221635.1 Symbiodinium sp. CCMP2456 | reverse complement strand
GGGGGGGGGGGGGGGGGGGGGGGGGGGCGAGTTTGAAGTGGCTACAGAGTGGAGGCTTCTTTCGTTCTTGAGTTTCCGCGGCTCAAGCCATCGATTTTTGCGGCGCCTCAATTTCTCGGATCTCCCAGAGTTTTGGGCTCTTGCACTCCATAAACCTTTGGGGCTTTCAGGGCTGAGTTTTTTGCCTACAGTCGGGGAGTTGCCAGGTTTGGTAGGGAAGCTTTACAGCTCTCGGTTCCCTTCGCGTCTCTGGAAGAAAAGGCGATGGAATCGACGTCGAGGTTTGCAACCCGCATCGGATAAGTTTCCCTTCGCCTGAGCTCAAAAGCCTACCCCGGATGTAGTACTTCTTGTCTTGAATTTCGTAATACTTATTCTGCAGTTGGAGGAAGTTGGGCTGTCAGAGGATGTATATATTCCTCACACTGAAGCGTAGTGTTTGACATACCTGACGTGAGCGCAAGGACGTCTGCTTCTGGTATCCTCATCGCCCCGAGGCGCGCATGTGTTCATGTGAGGAGCTTATGGACGCTGCGCCTGGCGGAAAATACCCTTGGTTGCAGACCCTTAACATCTTATCGCACTCTAGCGGCCTTTATGGAGCAGGGGGCTAACCGGAACTTCTTTCCCTACCTTTTACTCCTACATGCGGGTATATATGGCTCCTAACTGTACGTAGGTATTTACGGTAATTATACCAGAGGATAGATGGACAGTCTATGTAGGACCAGGAAGTCTATCAAGTACCCTGCCCTATACCCTAAGTCCTACTATCCGAAATCCGAAGAGATCAGGGCTGGCCCATGTGCAACTCTGGAGGTGAGAGTGCTCAAGAAGCTCAACTTCAAGATTGAGAAGGGTCAGGCAGCTACTTGTCTCCTCGCCTTGGGGTTTAGCTGGTCCCTATAATGTCGTACCTTTGTTGGACAGCCTATGTTATGGTTAGGATTCTATAGTTTGGGCACTAGGTAGGGCTGAGGTTTAGGGTCCGGCGTGCGCGTGCTTTGAGATGATTCGGTCCAGATGAGAGCGTCGATCAACGGAAATCTGCCAAGATGGACTTGTATCGGCGCCGTAGCAGCCGTTGATCTCGAGTTTCGGTGTATGTTAAAAAGTCTAGCGAATTGCTACAGGCTGTTGGCCATTGAGGAGCCTTATAAGTATATTACAAGTAGCCGGCCCTCTGCAACTAGTATTGCAGGCGTTTTACAGACCCGAGCTTAACCCCAGGTGGGAGCTAGTAGTCTGAGCTTGCCGGTGTAAGATGTAATTAAGTTTCTATGGGTTTAGGGTTAACTCTTGAAGCCCCGAGCCTTGCATTTCCGCCATGGAAGAGTATATGTAGCAAAATGACTATGGCTGGCACTGGTAGACAAAACAAGTAAGAGCGGTCGGCGATGGAAGTCGAACCCCAAACTCCGAGCCTGAAGCCCCAAACCCCTAATTAAAGAGAGTGACAGGCTAGACCTCAGATGCACTTAGCTCCGGTCTATTCCGGTTCCTGGCGCCAAAATCGCCGAAACCCTAAACCCTAAACCCTAAACCCTACGCCTCAGCAGGGAGCCTTCTGAGCAAGAAGCCCAGCATCTAGGAACATGGAGGGCTCATACCTCGTAGCTCTGCAGTTCCCTCACTAATATAGGGGCCTAAATGATTACCTATACTATTTTTTTTTTGGGGGGGTCCATATTTTAAGCATAGTATACTATGTTGGTGGGCTCCTTATTATAAGTATAGTATAATATACCCCCCAAACCCTATTGTAATTATTCAGGCCCCTACATTACTCCAAGCGCTAAACCCGCTGTTTTAGTTATAGTATATAGTATATATACCCCCCAAACCCTATTCTAATTATTCCGGTCCCTACATTAGTGCATTGGGTGGCTTTGGTTTACTTTCACAGGCCGCCTTGATATCCGGCTCGAGGTCCCAAAACCCTAAACCCTAAACCCTAAAACCCTATAAGTGCTGAAAACCCTATAGGGTTTAGGGTTTAGGAACCCTAAACCCTATAAACCCTAAACCCTAAAACCCTAGACGGTCAATGCACCGACATTCGCAACGGTCACTGGGGAGTTGGCTGTCACTCTAGGCTTCCAGGGGGCTAGGGTGAGGTGAGGGTTTTTACTGTTCCGTATGCTTTTGTTGTGTAGCAGTGATCATTCGCTAGACTTTGTAGCAGCAGACACTAGTTGGACACAAGAGACCTCGTTTGGCGGAGTCCGAGTTGCGAGAGCGTAAACCCTAAAACCCTGAACCATAAACCGTAAACCCTGAACCTTAAGACTCACTAGGGGGTGCGAGGCGTGGGAGCTTAGGTCGCCTTGGTGGGCTTCTCCGGCAGTGGCAAGTCCACCGTGATCCAGCTTCTGCAGAGGTTCTACGACCCACAGGCAATTTGAGGGGGCGGGTGGTTGTGAACTTAAACTTTAGACTCTAGGATTCTGGGGTTTGGGGTTCTGGGTTTGGATAACATCGCTCTCCAATCTAGTTGTGTTACAGGGCTGTAAACTTCAAGGTTCAGGGTTCTACTTCTTGAATCCTACTTAAGGTGGATCTGTATAGGGTTAAGAGTTGAAGGAGTTCTGGAAGTTGACAGCCTTGAGTCGTAAACCTTGAAGCAACAACACGTACCCAAAGAATAATCAACATCTGCTCCATATCCTACATCTAAGTATTCAAAAACTTATTTGTATGTATGTTTGTTTGTAGGTGGCTGTATGTATGTATGTATGTATGTATGTATGTATGTTTGTTTGTTTGTTCGTTCGTTCATTTGTTTGTTTGTAGGTGACTATGTATGTATGTATGTATATGTATATGTATATGCATATGTATATGTATATGTATATGTATATGTATATGTGTATCTATGTATGTATATATGTTTGTATGTACGTATGTGATACCGTATGTGTGTGTGTACGTATGTACGTATGTAGGTATGTAGGTATGTACGTCTGTATGCATGTATGTATGTATGTATGTATGTATGTATGTATGTACATGACGTTAGATACATAAGTTTGACTGGTAAGTAGATAGATAGACCGATAGGTGGATGCATGGATGGATAGATGGGTACATGGATAGATAGAGAGAGATAGAGATCGAGAAATCGAGATGTTGAGCGGTGTGCGTATGTGAATGTAAGTAGGCAGAGAAGTAAGCTGTAGGTGAAAACAAGATGCACACACATACATCCATACACAGGTACATGCATACATACATACATGCATACATACATACGTCCATATGTGGGTACACGTATATATATATATATACACATGCATATACATATACATATACATATACATATACATATACATATACATGCACATACATACATACATACATACATGCATACATACATACATACATACATACATACATACATACATACATACATACACACACATGTATATGTATATGTATTTACATATACATATACATATACATATACATATACACATACATATACATATACATACACATGTACATGCATGTGTACATACATACATGCATGCATACATACATACATGCATACATGCATGCATACATGTATACACTCAAATCGTAAACCGGATGAGGCCGGTTGCATCCAAGTGGGTGGCCAGAACTTGCGCGATCTCAATGTGGCGTGGTGGCGTATGCAGGCCAGTCTGACTTAGCAGCCACGGATGGGTTTGAGAGGTTTATGCCTAGGTTACTTTAAGCCTGTAGGGTTTAACCTCCGGATGACCATGCCTTCGTGATCATCCTTCAGCCTATGAAAGTTATACACCCCTGACATCTCGAGTACATACTGCGGCCCACAAAAGGCCTCTACGAAGGTTGACCCAAGAACTCCCCAAACCTGACTACTCAGAATGCTTCCGACTGGCGGCCAGGCTCCAGGCTCTGTTTAATATCTACAGTAGCCTCATAGGCTTGGGGAGCTAGGGCGAGGGGAGACGAGTTAGATCTTGAGGGCTCAGGGTTATGGGCTTGAATGCTTGAGGGCCCTAAAACCCTAAACCCTAAACTAAATCCTAAACCCTAGACTACCCTAAACCGGAGAAGAATCGAAAGTTCTAAACCCTAAACCCTAAACCCTAAACCCTAAACCCCTAAACCCCTAAACCCTAAACCCTAAACCCTAAACCCGAAGCCGGGGAGGTTGGCATGGTTGGACAAGAGCCCGTGCTCTTTGATGTGACCCTGGAAGAGAGCCTTGGACTTGGAGAATTGCAGGTTGTTTCTAAGACCCAATCTAGGCTTAGATCTTTCCGGAAAGAAAACCTAAATCCTAAGCCCTTATAACCCGGTTGGCGCCCAGGGGTTTCGGTGGTTTTATAGGGTTTCGGGCCTGCGGGTTCGAAATCTGAGAACCCTCCCTGGAGCAAACTGTGGATTAATTTTTCTTGGGTCGAAGAGGTTGTACCTTGACGAGCAGTTTCAGAGAGTCTGTTCTAGGCTGAGTGTAGGCAAGATGGCCTCGTCAAGGCATACTCATCGATGACTCAAGCCCTAAGACCTAGCTCCTGGCTTGTGATGCGGCGGCCCAAGAAACGCTAAAGCCTAAACCCTACCTGGATCCTAAAGAGCCTACTTCCTTCAAGGACTTATATAAGGAAATGATTATAGGGAGCTCTAAAAAAGGAAGGTACCCTAAACCCTAAACCCTAAACCCTAAACCCTAAGCCCTAAACCCTAAACCCTAAACCCTAAACCCTAAACCCTTATAGGGTAAACTCTGAACGGTTTGTTGGGCCAAGGGTCGGTCTCAGAGCGCCGTGCACTCAGGAACGTGAGATACGGCAATCCGGAGGCCTCTTGGAGTCCACGTCTCTGGCAGACTTTAGGGTTTAGGGTTTAGGGTTTAGGGTTTACCTGGACCCTGAAGAACCTACATTTTTAGGGTTCCTTAATATGATTTCCCTATATAAGTCCTTAAAACGGTAGGTTGTTTGGGGTTCAGGTAGGGTGTAGAGTGTAGCCTGATGTTAAAAAAAGGGTTTAGAGTGTGGGGATAGAATAGAATAGAACAGACTAGAATATAGTGTAATATCATGCAGAAGCCTTTTTTTTGCGGTCGCCGTTGGTCTTGTGCTTCAAAGCAAGAGCTCTAAACATCTAAGCCCCAAGCTTGGCTTCTTGCTGATGGTGCAACTTTGCCACGGTTTAGGGTTTCGGGTTTAGGGCTAAGGGTCCCTGTACCCCAATAGTATATACTTTGGCCTAAAATCGTCCCTAAATAGGTACTTTGGGCCCAGAGTATATATTATTGGGGCACATTGACCCTTAGGGTTCTTGAAGGGAACCTCCCTGTCCCATCCAGTCCCAAGTGGCGGTTTCTAGTTGCTGGACGTTGAGATCTTGATTCTCACGACATCATACTATACTATACGGCAGCATGCAATGTCCTCTGACCGGGCGAGGGCGTTGTTGGTACTTGAAGTGGCTTTTGTGCGCTTGTTGCCGATCATGTTGAGTATTGTTTGATTCTATGGATGTTGACATCAAATGATTAGCATTCTACGGATGTGTCAATTGCTGCTACTATCCATACCCCTTAGTTTCGTTTCCCTTGAAGAAGGTCAAAATACTAACACCACTCATAGTAGTCAATGCGAATCATAACTTTTACGAATAGTAGGGTATGTTTACGATCCGAGCAGGATTGGCAACATCTCGACGCACCCTGGGCTTGCTCGGTTAGGTTGCTTCGTGATGGGGTTTAATTAGGTGTTTAGGGTGTGGGGTTGGAGGTGTTCGGAATGGCAGCTAGCCTGAACTGAATCCTATCCTTTTTCCCTGCCTCAGGCCACAGATGAACAGGTGACAGAGGCAGCTAGGGCGGCCAACATGGACTTCGTCATCGCCGGAAACGTGCCATTTGGCCGAAACGGGAAGTGCAGAATCAGCCCCATACCCTGAACCTCCATTGTAAGGCCTAGTGAGTTAGGTAAGGTAACCCTTAACCTTTTATGGGTATCGGAATCCCTATGCGGTCCCAAAGGTCAACCTTTAGTTCCCGCGATACTGTACGACTAAGAAGACTTAACCCCAAGGCCCATCCTACTCACCACCCACAGGCCCCATAGTAGTTCCTTTTTGGGGTTCATATTTAGAATCCTATAAGGTAATCCCAAAAAGGAACTACTATGGGGCCTATGGGTACCCACAGCTTCAATTCCACTACACTGCTTCGGACAGCAGCTCGGGCCCTAAAAAGGTAGCGTGCAGCTCGAGGAGCCAAGGGGTTTGGGGGGAATCCGGAAACCACCCTAAGGGTCCATGTACCCAAATAGTAGATACTTTGGCCTTAAAGTAGTCCCTATATAGATACTTTTGGGGCCAATGTATATACTATATGAGTACCCTAAACCCTAAACCCTAAACCCTAAACCCTAAACACATGGACCCTTAGGGTCAAGTCATGGCCTGAGATGAGGCCCCGTTGGGGGTTTAGGGCTTGACCAAAACCCACTCAACCCCAGCACTACGGTTGATGGACAAAATCCTGCATGACCTTATATACCTAAACTATGGGATTTATGGTACTATACTATAATATACTATATGTGGGTCATGCAGAATTTTGTCCATCAACAGTATGGTTCTGGAGGGTTCTGGATTCTCAAGGCTTGTCAATCAACGTTTAGTCAGTGAAGCTTGTGATAGCGTGCATAACCTTTTGTGGTTCAGGCTGCTTAAACGTCGCTCTTGTCTCAATGGCTAGCGCGTTGCCTTGTATCCCTGCTATGATCCCGACATAATAGAACAGCCCGAGCTCCGAATCAAATTATGAGGGGGAAGTCATATAGGGGCCTAAAAGTAAACAAAAACTATTGTGGGGGTTCCTTAATATAGTCATGGGCCCCAAACCCTAGTCTAATCTTGAGGCCCCTATTGTAGAGGTATGAAAGCCGCAAGCTCCCGGGGTTATTCTTCGACAGCTCTGGAGGGGGCCCTGGTCGGGAACTGCCCGAAGTTCCAGAGCAGCGCAAGGTACCGTGAAGGGAGCCCGAAGTAGACTCTATGCAAAGTGTACATGCCGAATTTTCTTCCCACGTATATTGAGAGAGAGAGAGAGATATATATATATATATATGCATAGATAGATGTCCTTTCAGGTAGCATTAACCTGTAAGGTTGTTCTGAAGCTACGCTAAGCCCTTAAACTGTACGATTATACATAGTTCCTGCCAAAGTAGCCTTGAGCTCCCCCTAAACTCCTAGCCCTGATCCACAAACCAATAATTAAACCCGCAAAGCCCCTAAACCCCCAAGCCTTAAACCTGAAACCCTAAACCGCCTAAACCCTTAAAAGCCCCACACCCGAAACCCCAAAACCCCAGCTGCTTCAAGCCCTAATGCCCCAAGCCTTGAACCTTAAACCCAAATCGAGAAACCCCGCACCCGCAACTCCGAAATCCTAACCGCTTCTTATACCCTAAACCCAAACCCTTAAGCCCTAAACCCTAGACTCCGGAACTCCCAAACCCTCAACCCTAAACTCCTGAACCTTAGACCCTAAACCCTAAACTACTAAACCCTAAACCCTAAAGTCCTCAACCCTAACCGCTTCAAGCCGCCGGGACCCGACGGCCAAGGAAGTGGACGGATCGGGTGGGGCTTCGTGGAGCCGCCGAGCTGCAGATTTAGGGGTGTTGAGTGTTTTATACTATAATCTTAGTATATTATAATATAGTATATGTAGTTGAATATGATGAGATAATACAATAAGCAGTTTCAAGGGTTTGGGAGTAGCGTTTTGGGGGGTTTGGGGTGAAGTTGGGGCTGAGGGTATGGTTATTTTTTTGTTTTTTTGTTTGGTGTTGTTGTGGTCCATGAAGTCGGGGGGGAACAAGTATACAGTCAGGACAGGCGGCCGTATTTTGACGGAGCAGACCCGCAGGGTTTCATGGTTTATGGGAGTTTCCAGAGTTAGGGTACCTTATTTTGGGGGTCCTTATAATAAGGGTCCGACTATTTAGGGTACTGTATTAGGGTCCCCTATTTTCGGAGACCCCCTTATAGTTCAGGATTCGAGCTGAAAGCAGCATCTCCAGGTGTGCACCCTTATCAATATGTCCTTACATCCTTTGGTTGTCTAAGAGGCGTACCGGTGCAAAGCCCTAAACCCTAGACAGCTCCAAATCCCTAAACCCTAAACCCTAGACCCTAGACCCCTAAACCTTACACCCTAAACCCTAAACCTAGGAGAAGCTGTCGGGCGGACAGAAGCAGCGTGTCGCCATTGCCCGTGCCTTGCTCCGGCGACCCCAGTTCATGCTTCTCGATGAGGCGGGTAGTGTTGATTTGTGGATTGACTTTGGGTTTAGGATGTTTTGGGGTTCAAGGTTTAAGGTGCAGGGTTGACTTTTGGGTTTAGGGTAGCGGGTACAGAACTTGAGGGTCTTAGTTTGCGGTTCTCTGGCATAGGGTTCCAGCTTGAGGGATCAATCGGGTTCATGTTTCTCGATGGACTGGGTTTTTCACTTACACGAGGTTTTGGGCTTTGACCATTTTTTGGGCTTGGCGTTTCCGTGGGTGTTTCAGAGAACAAGGAGCCCTAAAAAAGGTGGGTACGTCTTACAAGGGACTTTATCACTGCTTCAAGGTTTATATGGTGGGTTGTAAATCCTATCAGGCCCAGAAAGCCCTAAGCAAAGGAGCACCCCGAATGGTTCGAGTTTTTTTGAGATCCCCGCATCAAGGTTTGTCAGCTAGCTGGGCTGTAAATCCTACCCGAAACCCTAAACCCTAAACCCTAAACCCCTAAACCCCTAAACCCTAAACCCTAAACCTTAAACACAAAGCCCGGAAAGCCCAAAGCGCAATTTTCCCGATGAGTGTCGACCACAAAACACCCACGAAGGCCTAGAAGACTGGGACTTTATGGTTTAGGGTTTAGGGTTTAGGGTTTATGCAATGAGCCTCCGTGACTTTTCCCCCGTCCAAACAAGAATGACAGTGAAGTATTTACTGACATCAGCAGCGATCCTCATCAGAGCAATATTGCCGGTCAAAGGAATAAAGACATAAGCAATACATTTCATAGTAGTAACAGTAAGAACGAAGCTCACCATAGCAACACTACGTTGTTATTCATATTCTTATTGCTAGCTAGTACTGTTGCTTTAGTTTGTCGTTAATTCTTATACAACTATCCACCACGATATTTTTCATTCCTAACCAGTACAAGTTAACAGTTTCTTTATCAGCAACAGCATGCCTGATAAGTCTCATCTATTGCAAGACATACCTGTTTCAATCTTGCATAGGGCTTTGGATTCCAAACTCCTACACTCTAAACCCAAAACCCTGTACCCTATAGACCCTAAACCCTATAGAACTAAACCCTAGACCCTATAGCCCCTAAGCCCCAGACCCTATAGCCCCTAAACCCTAGACCCTAGACCCTAAACCCTAGACCCTATAGCCCCTAAACCCGAGACCCGAAACCCTAGACCCTAAACTCTATATGACCCGAAGCCCTAAACCCTATAAATCCGAAACCCAAGACCCTAAACCCTAGACCCTATAGGCCCTAAACCCTAAACCCGAGACCCTAAACCCTAGACCCTAAACCCTATAGACTCGAAGCCCTAAACCCTATAGACCCTATAGACCCTATAGACCCTAAACCCTAGACTAGAAGACGAACGCTTGAGAGGCGACGTCGGCGCTGGATTCGACCTCCGAGCGGTTGGTGCAGCTGGCAATGCAGGATTTGAGGGATTTTTCAGAATGTTGAGCTTAGGGTTTCGGATTTGTGGATTTTTCGGGGTTTCAGGGTTTTGAGCTTAGGATTTAGGGTTTCGGTTTTTTGGGGTTTCAGGGTTTTGAGCTTAGGGTTTATAGGGTTTCCAGGGTTTTGGGCTCAGGGTTTGGGGTTTGATGGTTTCGAGCTGAGGGTTTGGAGGGCGTGATTCTTGTGCAAGTCTTGCAGTACTGCTTCACAGCTGATCGGCGTAGTCTGCGTTCCAAAAACAGGATTTAGAGTTTAGATTTTAGGGGTTGGGGATTTAGGGTACAGGGTTCAGGAGGAGGGTGTTGGAGGGGATGCGGGTTCAGGGCCTAGCGGTTTTATGGGGTTTTGTGGTGGTTCTTGCCCCGGCTTTTCTAGCTGCAGGGTTTCGTCGGTATTAGCTGTCTAGATCTACTTTTGACGTTCGGGTTGAGTTTGCTGACGGCTTCGGGTTGCAGACTATTAGCTCTTGGACGGCTTCCGTCCGATCGAAAGGATTAATTTCGGGGGGTGAGGTGTTGCTCGACTTTTATCTTTCAGGTTTGTTTAGGGTTTAGGGCTGAGGGTCTCAACCCTAAACCCTAAACCCCTAAACCCTAAACACTTACGTGGATTCAGGCCCCATTTATGTGGGGTAACACCTTGACCCGACACGGTATGTGGGTCCATGGCCCTGGGCCCAAGAGGCCTGAGGCTGAGGGTTTTGCAGTGTTTCGGGGTTTCGAGATTTAGGGTTTGGGGTAGCTTTTCTGCATTGAGGCACGTTGGGGCACGGCGTGTATACGGCACCTGAAGCTCAAGCAATACCTTGCTCCGCGATCTTCTGACAGGAGGCGCGGGTGGGCAAGACCACCATCACCGTGGCTCACCGCCTTTCCACGATTCAAAACTCAGATCTTCTGCCTGCATTAGTGGGGTTTAGGGCCGTTTAGGGTTTAGAGCTTTATGGGAGGGAGGGTGGGCTTGGGCATTTAGGCATTCAGGGTTTAGGGTTCAGGCTCAGATATTCTGTCTGCATGAGGGTGTTTATCTGAAGCAGAGGGGTGCCGTACTATATTGGGGACCTGAACACGGACCCTACTTTAGAGAACCACCCATGACTATCTATTTTGGGCGGGCTTTGGGCAGGGTTCAGGTCTTTAGGGCTTTTGCAAAAAAGGGCTTTTAGGGTCTGCACTTGGGCATTATTTTGAAGCTTCATACTTGTAAAACTCCGAGGGGCGGTGTGCAATTATTTAGCAATGATGTGTTGAGCATGTTTTTTGTGGTTTACTGTAGGGATTTAGGGTTTAGCGCTTGAGGACTTTAGGGGCCGGCTTCCCATTTGGCTTAGGCTTTGGGTTGAGGGCTTTAGGGGTTTGCAGTTCCCGCTAAAGGCTAAGGGCATTGGCTTCGGGTTTAGGGCGGGTTTGCGGCTTCAGGGTGTAAGTGATTCTAGGGAAGGCATACTGCCAGAAAGGGGTCCTGAAAGATGAGGCAGAAGAGTTGTACGCATGGGCCTGGGAGGCTATCATCGTGGAGTCGAGCTCGACTTTGCATCTCTAGGTTCTTGGGCTCCTGATCTTGCCGATTCGGGCGGTTTCAGGCACTCTTCATGCAAGCGGGCGTTCTGCGTAGTATCGTCGTCGTTAGTCGTTGAGGTCATACAGAAGCGTGACAAAATCGAACAGTATTCCTTATTAGGATTCCCAATTCTGAGCATCGTGTAACATGCGCCAGAATCCTGCTGTAATCATTCATGCTCTGGGAGGCTCTTTGGACGTCGTATGTCGATGTAGATCATCTTCATAACCCACGTCACTAACTCCATGAAGGCCCAAGCCCTTTCACCCCCTACATTACCGAAAGCCTTATATATGACAAGGACAAGATCTTCGTGATGGCCAACGGCCGGGTCGTGGAATCGGGCACCTATACCGAGCTGATCAACATGGACACCTTCGGGTTTACAAATGTCAGGTGTGTAGTTTACGGCATGCCGGAACCCAAAACATCTGTTGCTCTGAAAACCAAAAGCAAAGCGAAGCCTTATAAGCTGAGACCCCAAACCCACAACAGGCAATCCTGCAAGCGCCCAAGAGTTGTTCAGGAAATGATCAGTAGGCAGACGTTCGCGTTTTTTTGGGGGTTCAGGGTGGATGGGGAAGCTGCCATTGTTGATCCAGGACATGAAACCATAGGCTTTCCCAACTTGTTGCCATCGCCACGGCTTCAACTCTGAACTCCAAAGCTACACCCCACATGCTACAAGGTACCCCCTTAAGCCCCCTAAACCCTAAACCCTAAATCCTAAACCCTAAACCCTAAACCCTAAACCCTAAATCCTAAACCCAACCCGATAAACCCTGCAAGTCCTCCCTAAGTCCTGAACCCCCAAACCTGAATCCTATGGGCGACTTCTAGCCCCTTCTCACTGATTAACCCTAGACCCCTAAACCCCCAAACCCCTAGACCCCCAAACCCCTAGACCCCTAAAGCCCTAGACCCCTAAAGCCCTAGACCCCCAAAAACCCCTAGACCCCTAAAACCCTAGACCCCCAAAACCCCCTAAACCCTAAACCCCAAAGCCCCCTAAAAGCCTCAACCCCTAAACCTCTCAGCTCAAAGCAGGACGGAAACTTCGCCAAGCTGGCAGCCCGCAGTTTGTAATTCAGAAGGCATTCCTTTTTGCTGTTCCTCGCGCTGCCCTGGTCATGTTGGGTTTAGGGTTTAGTGCTTAGGGTTTAGGGTTTAGGGTTTAGGGTCGTGTTGGGTTTAGGGTTTGAGGCCTATATATATATATATACATACATACATACATACACGGATTAGGGTTCAGGCTTTGACTGAAGATTCTGTATGGTGTGCCTTATTATATGCTGCCTCTGCAACGGTCCAGCAAGGTTGGCTTTGCGACCTAAGCCCCAAGCCCATAACCGTCAGAGTTTTCGGTGGCTGACAACACCGAGACCTCTGTCTCTTAGCCGAGTGCCACGTTTACGGTTGCTGGTTTTAGGGTTAGAAAGCTCTCACGCACCTGGAAAAACTGTAGAAGGTGATGGTGGTGGAAAGTCTTGGGGCAGCCCGAGCTCTTGTTAAACCGTGCCACGAGCTGCAGACTCTGCCGAAGCGAGCTAAACCTTATAACCCTAAACCCCTAAAGCGCCAAACCCTAAAATCCTAAGCCCTAAACCCTAAGCCACTGCCCTAGCCCTCCACGCACCTACTATAGAGGGTACTAGAGCCCCTAGGGCACTACATAGTAGGTACCTGGAAGGTTAGGGTTGCACGAGTGAGGATGCTTGTTGAAAGCCGGACCTGAACTTGCATAAACAGATGCGGGACATCCCTTTGCACTCTACCCAGACCCCCAAAAGGATCTAAAAAATAGATCCCCTAAAAGGGTTCCTATAAAGTCCCCTTTAGTAGTTAGGGTCCCTAATTAGGTGATCTATTTTTTTAGATCCTTTTGGGGGTCTGGGTAAGTGTTACACTGAAGTATGACAGGTGTACCAGAGGGCCGTATTCTTCTGTATTAAAACCTACATCCTAAGTCCTATCCCAAATCCTACGTTCACATCAGTGCAGAGCCCAGGCCTAGTTAAGCACTATATTTCTTTTGCTATCTACATTCGGATATATCCAAATACAGGAACGCGGCGTCTGCAGCTTTTCATACGAAGTGTGGCATGTGAACGCCTGGCAAAAGTCCGGGATTAGATAAATGCAAGAATCATAACCACGACGGAAGGCCATGGTGTTCGCCATGAAGTTTTCAGCTCTACACGACACTCCTTAGCGCTTTGGGCCCAGCCGACAGCGTATTAAGTTGAGGATCAAGAGCTATTCTTGAGCTTCTGGTGGTTTACATATACTCATACGACTTGCCTCAACCGTAGTGCTTGAAGGTCGATTGACAATGATGCTGACGACAGGCAAAATCACAAGCCAGCGGAAGAACATCAGAAAGTGTATCTGCGAGTGAGGCATAAGAACGCTGAAGCTCTTGTATACGCACATATTTCTGCATATCTACACATACATGAAACTCCAAACGGCATCACCTCGATTGCAACTGCGATTGCGGACACCAACAGGCCTATCCTTACTGCACGGCGACTTTACAGAGCAGGTTCAGGAGACTGGCACCACAAAGAGTTTCGTTTCTCGTGGTTTCTGACATTCGAAGTTTACAATTTCTGTGAGTTTTGTCACCTGTGCCGACTCACTTATGGTGATGACCATCTGCATAGTACGTACTATCTTGTTTGTGTGTTGTTCCTTGCACTTCCCCTTGCCGCAGCAGAGAAAGTAGCAGTAGCAGTAGCAGTAGCAGTAGCAGTAGCAGTAGCAGTAGCAGTAGCAGTAGCAGCAGCACCAGTAGTAGTAGTAGTAGTAGTAGTAGTAGTAGCAGCAGCAGGAGTAGGAGTAGTAGTAGTAGTAGTAGTAGTAGTAGTAGTAATAATAATGGTAGTAGTAGTAGTAGTAGTAGTACTAGTAGTAGCAGTAGTAGTAGTAGTAGTAGTAGTAGTAGTAGTAGCAGCAGCAGCTTGTTTGTCACTTGTACCATGGCGCAAGCGGCACGAGTACTTGCTGGCACTCGTCGCGGCATTTCGTTGTACCGGCCAACTAGTCATGGTCGCATTGCTTCCGCACGACGAGTCTGAACTTCCGGGTCTAACCGTTGCGAACTTGCCATGGAAGTTATCAGGAAACTTTTGGGGGACCAGAACCATAAGCTACGATTACCCATCCTAAACTGCCCTGCTCTTATTCTCGTGCCGGGGGCGCTTTATGTCAACAGCTCAACGAGTTGAGCCGGATACTTCCCCACCAAGATTAGTTGTTCAGTTAAGGTTTAGGGATTAGGGTGCTCAGTGTAGATGCATTTGTCGGGTTTTTTAGCTCGTTGGTTTAGTACACACTCACAAACTTTACGGCCTTAAAGTTCCTCAAACCCCTGAATCCCACGAACCTAAACCATCCCCAAACCCAGGAGTCGTGACATCCGCACGTGCTCTGTGAACCCCAAGTCGTATGCTGTCAGTAAATCAAAATCTGACAGTGACGAAAGCTCCGGTGACTGAGACGGCTCGGTTTGCCTCGGCCGACGACATGAGCATATGTCAGCCATGCGTATACTTCATTTGGGCCGCAACGATTTCTTGGTGCAAGAGAAGGTTTATAGGGCGTTTTCAGGCATTTGGGTTTTGCCCTATGGGATCTGCAGTTTCGGGCTTAGTGGAAGGCTTAGTGCAGTTGCGCTCTGATGCTCCATTCAGCCTTGTCTGGGGTGCCATGGCCTTGAAGACCCAGAACATCGAACACATTTTGGCGCTGGCCCGGTGCTGTGACCATTTTTACAGAATGGTTCGCAAGAAAAATCAATAAACCCTAAGCCCCCAAACCTAAGCCCGAGCCCAACATGTCGAAATGGACATGCCTGAGGCTCCGTGCCGTGCATCTCACGGGTTTCCATTTTGAATTTCCTGCAGGACTTACAAGTAGCCTGCACCAAGTCCGCGCACTTGCAGCTTCGTGGGCTTATGACCCAGTTGCCGCGAACAGTTAGACCTCCGGGTCACACAAAGCCGTTCTGTCACTCCTGCTCCTGCTGCTGTTGCTTCTCATACTGCAGCAATGAGCATGATACTCTGGCAGGCTTGAAACATGTTCCTGGTTGGAAGGACAGGTTCGCAGTCCACTTCACTGGCTGCGATTTCGTTCACTACAAGGGCCTGAATACTTACTACTATAATCCCTCAGATTCACGATTGGGAGTTTTGCAACTATATAATAGAAAGCCTTAGTCAGTTATTTGGGGTGTAAGAGTACACGGAGATGCTTTCCAAGCACCTCCCCCTGTGAGCTCCTTAACGGCTCGAAGGCTCCATGCCGGTGAAGAAAAGCCGACACCACGACGTAGTAGTAGAATAGGCTTTTTGGGGGTTTAGAGGGTTTAGGGTTTAGGGGCTTAGTGGTTCAGGGTAGTAGAGTAGGTAGCCTTTCACCAGTTCTTGAGCATGATCATCGCTACATAATCCCAAAGGTTAACCGTTAGTCCCCGTATGATACGGGGCAACTAAGACGACAGCCCAAACGTCCTGCCTGACCTGGGTCAGGGCTAGACGATTGAAGGATGTTGCCCAGAACCCTTAACCTCACCGGCCGGAAATCTAAGCCCCTAAACCCTAAAGCCCTACATGACACCTTAGCCCTTACCCTCAAGCTTGCTTCACTTTGGGCCAAAAGCTGGCGACAAAAAGCCTCGACAACACCCTTAACCGCCGCAACCCCAAATCCTAAAGCTTCAGGGTTTTCTGAAAGCCGCCACATGCCGGGCTATTTCGCTCCGGCCGGAGAGACAGCCGATTACCGATGGGTGCCACGGCCGCAAGAACCTTGAGGGTTTTAGAGCTTACCCATGCCCCAAGCCAGAACGGATCCAACTTAATCCTTAGTGTCGCTGGCTTGGGATTTGTGTAGAGACACGCACGCTGCGTCTCTGCACCCTTGACGATGGCACATTTGAGTAACCGTCAGAAACTAGCAGAGTCCCAGACATGGCGAGTACAGCTTAAGAGCCCACGGAACGAAGTTCGTAGGGCTGAAGACCTCTGGCCCGTGGATTCAAGAGTTCACGGGTTCGGGTTCCAGAATCGTACCTCGGTGGTCCAGGGCTTAGGATTACGGATCTTCTCCTTTTTGCTGTTCTAGCGGTGCAGAGTTGGTTTCGACCACAGACTGCAAGGACATACCTCTCCCACTCGTCATTATAACGTACCCTGGGCCCTGTTCTCCACGTATTTGTGTTCTTCGTTCCTTGTTATGCTGATAGCAACGACGACGACATTGTCAATGGTGATGATGATGATGATGACAAAGATGGTGATGATGATGATGATGATCGTTAAGTGTAGTCGCGACGGTTGTGGCCTCCTGAGCGAACCCTCAACCGACCAAGGAAGGAACGAGTAACCGGCCGAGCAAACGAAAGAGCATGAGGGGGCTTCATGGTCATTCTCACGATCAGAGTCATGGCTATGGTGATGATGACGCAAGCGCTGATGACGGTGACTGCACTTGTGAGAGGGTTGGGCGGCATGGTCTTTTTAAGCCAGCAAACGACCAGGCAAACATCTCGCCAGGCTACGAAGTGGAGGCCTGGGCAAAATCTATAACGAAGGGGCCTAAATAAACAGATTTCGGATTTTATGTTTCTATGAGTACTGTGTTGTGGGTGGAGCTGGGCAGTAAGGGCACCTTGTGAAACCAATGTTTCCGGCCACAAAATGGGAGTCATGGCTTAGGACCTTAAGGGTTTGGGTTTTGAGGTTGAGGATCCATGGTGTGAGACTTGGGTTGTTGGAGGTTTTTGATGTTCCGGGCTTATAGGTTTTAGGTGTACTAATTTGTGAAGCCTCTTTGTCTTGTGCAAAGACACGTCTTTTTTGGTGGAGTCGCTGCAGACCGGATGCAAAAAGGTGTAACGTTCAGGTTTGAGGTAATGTTGCTTGATGACAAGCTCCCTTTCTGTTCCGCGCCCCCTAGCCCCAATAAAACACATTTCATCAAACCCTATTGCACTAGTCTTGGCCCATACAGACCCAACGACGATGTCTGGCAACCATGTCTTACATACCCGAAGAGATCGTCGAAGCCGGCGTTCATGCTTTTTGGTTCCTGTCTCGGGACAGGTTGAGATCGACCTGCCCGACGGGTGCAAAGCCCGGGACGTGGATGTCGAGATCAGATCTGACAATGTGTAGCTTGGCACCAGATCCCGCTACAAGGGGTGGTGAGTAGTAGCAGCAGCAGTAGCAGTAGCAGTAGCAGTAGCAGTAGCAGTAGCAGTAGCAGCAGTAGCCGTAGTTGTTGTTGTAGTTGTGGAAGCAGCAGCAGCAGCAGGAGGAGGAGTAGTAGTGGCAGTGGTAGTGGTAGCAGTGGTAGTAGTAGTAGTAGTAGGAGTAGTAGTAGTAGTAGTAGTAGTAGCAGTAGTAGCAATCGTAGCAGTAATAGTAGCAGCAGCAGTAGCAGCCGTAGTAGCAGGAGTACTAGTAGTAGTAACAGTAGTAGTAGCATTAGTAGTAGTAGTAGTAGTAGTAGTAGTAGTAGTAGTAGTGGTAGTAGTAGTAGTAGTAGTAGTAGTAGTAGTAGTAGTACTAGTACTAGTACTCGTACTAGTACTACTAGTACTACTAGTACTACTAGTACTAGTAGTACTAGTAGTACTAGTAGTACTAGTAGTATTAGTAATACTAGTAGTACTAGTAGTACTAGTAGGACTAGTAGTACTATTAGTAGTAGTAGTAGTAGTAGTACTACTACTACTACTACTACTACTACTACTACTAGTACTAGCATTAGTAGTACCAGTAGTATTAGTAGTACTAGTAGTACTAGGATACTAGTACTAGTACTAGTACTGTACTTCCTCCTATGTAACCGCAATGATGAACCCTTTAGTTCCCAGTATACTGGAACCGTAAACCCTAAACCCTGAATCCTAAACTCTGAACCCTGAACCCTGAACCCTAAACCCTAAATGCTAAGCCAAGTTTGGGACCGCCCTACGAGGTCGGTCAAGATTTGTGATCGTACCATCGTGCACGGAGATCTGCTGAATCGCTGCGATCCGGAGGCTGTCTTGGGGGTTTGTGTGTTTTCGTTGAGGGTTTAGGAAAATTTAGGGCTTTAGGGCTTTTGGGCTTTACGGTTTGGGGTTTTAGGGTTCTGGACTTTAAGGTTTTAGGGTTTAGGGTGCCCCGATAGTACCCGTTTTGCAGCTCAGATGCAGGATTCCCGTATCCAAAACTGACTGACGGAAAGATGCTTACCGGTTTAAGGGGACACTGGCACTTGGGAACATAGTTTAACAGGGTTGACAAGAGGATGCAGGGAGTTAAGAGTTAATGGTGTGAGGTTCTGGATGTAAAAACCTCATCGGTTTTAGGGTTTTTGTACGGGAAAAGTTTTTCCCCCTATAATATGGTTTGTGCTTGCGTCTTGTATGTGGGAACGCTAAGAACCTCTGCACCCTCATCACCCGAGCCTTTTCTGGCAGACGAAGGGCTTCCAGCTCCATGTTTGGCTTAGGGTTTAGGGTTTAGGGTTCAGGGTTTAGGGTTTAGGGTTTAGGGTTTAGGGTTTAGGGTCTAGGGTTTAGGGTTTAGGGGTTTGATTTCAAGTTATATCCCTTCCTGGTCTCGACCCGAAACCCTGAACCCTAGACCCTGAGTAGGTCCAGTATCCGAATATGAGCAGGATCGAGACCCTGTCGCCTGACCGAGGTTACTATAGGGGCATTAATAATGATTGGCTATATTATTTTGGGGGTTCCTTATTATATTTATAGTATAATATACCTCAAAGCCCTTTTCCAACTATTAAGGCCCCTGTATTCTCTCAGGCCCTGTGCAAGACCAAGCTCGACTGGTGGAATCTCACAACTGCAAAACTGCTAGAAAACCCTAGCTTTCTAGCGCTTTTTTTCATGGAAGCGAATAAGGAACCCCAAAGAGGGCAGGTTTTGCGAGTCAAGGTAAGACCTAGACCAGCCTGTGTATCTGTGGTGGAGCTCCTCCTTATGACTGCCTCACATCAGCCGACGCAGCACCCATCAGCACCCATAACCTCGCCTCGCTCGCCTGAGTGTGAGCCCGAAGCCGGCCTGTTGGGACCTCGGCCGCGCCTTTCGCGATTTCCTCTGCATCCGGCGCCCAGTTCAGGTTTTGTTGAAACATGGGGGTCGGTAGATTCCCTCTTCTAGGTTCCCCAGTACTATCCTGTCATCCCTTGTGATTCTAGGGATACCCTAAACTCCCCACACCCTGAAACCCTAAACCCTAGACTCTAGAACCTAAACCCACGAAGCACAAAGCTTCTGCAGGAGTCCCACTGGGAGATTCGAGGAACGCGGCTTGTCGTCATTCTTCAGAAGGTCGGGCCTCCCTCTGTGGGGTTTTAAGGTTTTGAGGTTTTAGGGGATTTGAGGGTTTGGGTTTTAGGCTTTCTAGCCTGGTTGATTTTGGCATGTGTTGTGGCTCCTGCTTTGGGTAGTACTTCTGCAACTGGGATGGTCAAGGGTTCTAGGGTTTTGGGGTTTTTGGGTTGAGTGTTTGGGGCAGCGGATGTGGAGGGATGTGTATTAGGGGGTTCATAATTCCGAAGGAAGGGTCCCCCCTTGAAACGTTCTTATACTCACGATCTCTTTTTGGGGTGGTGTTCCTATGTTGGGGGCTCATGATTAACTTCCTCTGAAGCTCCCATGTCGGGGGGTGGAGGGTCCCATTGAGGCACTTGTTTGGAGAGTAGATGATTAGAAGCAGCAGGACACCAGCAGGGAGCATGTTTTAGACAATGTCCAAATTGAGGAAGAGGTTCATGAGTAAATCTTCAGCCCTATGTTGGCTTGTGCATGGTTGGTGTGTGTGTGTGTGTGTGTGTGTGGCAAAAGCACATGCGACATCACGTCGGGGGCCCAGGGGCCGCACTGGATCAGAGTCATGCATTGCCGCAATGGCCCTTGGCTAGAAAGTTGGGACTGGAGGTTCAGGTTCAGTCATAAGGCTTCTGGGCATATGCACGCATGGCTCAATACAGTCCTTGTTTCTGCTGTTCGTAAGTGCCCATGATCTATCAATCTTGAGAAGGCCGGTGGCTCAACGATACCATGGCCAAACGTATCTCGGCGGCCGATGTTGGCTTTACAAAAATTCGGCACCCTGAGAGGATGCAGGATTGTGGGACACCTTACTATACACCATGCTTAAGAGCCTTAAACCCCAAATCCTAAGCGGTAACTCTTGCCCGCAGCCCCAGTACACAATAGTAGGTTATGACCCCTTGATTAAGCTAGAGCAGCCCTCAGAACCATAGGTTATTGACATGTCAGGTAGAAGCTGCACCCTTCATCCCCGGTAGCCCAGTATTGATTGCCCGTCCTTGGTCCCGTGCCCGGAGGTTGCCAAATCTGTTCACTTGCAGGAAGATCCTACCAGCGCGGGATCTTGAAGTTCGGGGTTTTGTCTGCGTGCAGATCAAGTCTTGA
Organism: Symbiodinium sp. CCMP2456; assembly: GCA_905221635.1. Lineage (NCBI taxonomy): Eukaryota > Dinophyceae > Suessiales > Symbiodiniaceae > Symbiodinium > Symbiodinium sp. CCMP2456. The sequence continues at coordinate 72,571 of CAJNDV010027779.1, read as the reverse complement.
AGTTGAGGGTTTGTGGGGGCAGTACCTCTGTGCAACAGAGTGCAGCTTAAAGCCTCAGTCTTAAGCCGACAAGCCTAAGCACTCCACTTGGAAATCTGAAACAACATGCAATCTTCAACTCGAACCTTGTTTATTTGGGCCTACCCTGCTATACCCTACTCTACATCTACATACATACATACATATATATATATATATACACATTCTATACTTAACACTGCGAGCCTTACGTGGCCTAGGGCACTCAGCCCCTGAGTCAAGGTCTTTGTCAAGGACTGCAAGCAGACCCTGGACATCGAGGATCTTCTGTGAGCGATGAGCCACAGACCTTGAGACTGTCACCGGGGTTTACGGCAGGGTTTAGCGTTTGAGGGGGTCCAGGATGTAGGCTGTAGGGTTTTGGGTTTGGGGTAGTTAAGGGCATAGAAAAAAGAGCCTGGGTTAAACAAACAAAGGGTAGTTTAGGGCACCTTGATGAGGAAGTGCTCCTCGAAGTGCTACGAGCTTCTCTCCCAGATGTTCGTAGAAGCTTTAAAGCACGGTGGCGTATTCCTAGAAAAAGCAATGCTGATTCTTGACCTGAGGAGACCTCACGGTATCTTCATGAGCCAACCGGCTTAATATGACCAGGCACATTCTAGGCTTAGGGTTTATAGGGTTTAGGGTATATTGTTCTTACTATAATGATGACTGGGTTGACACCGATTCTGGGACTGCCACATCGTGTCCGACCGCACTTTGCGCGAGAAGAGTTCCTTGCGCCGAAAAAGCCTGCTCAACGGGATGGTGCCCAATGGGCCGTTTCTTGGCCTTGGCCGTCCACCATTGGGGGAGCCCCCTTTTGACAGGATCCCCAAAAGTGCTGCGGGTTGGTTTTCCTGCCCTTTACGGATAGCTCCCGAATCCTGGGCATCGGGAGCCTCCCTTCAAACCACGGAAAGCAACCCAGCCCTTCCAGATCCTAGGCCCGAAACCTAAACCCCAAAGCCCTAAACGCCAAAACCCCTATGCCCTAAACCCTAAACCGCCTAAGCCCCAAACACAAAAACCCTAAGCCCTAAACAATAAAACCCCCTAAGCCCTAAACCCTAAACCCCCTAAGCCTAAGCCCTAAAACCTTTAAGTCCTAAACCCTAAACCCTCTAAGCCCCAAAACCCTGAACCGAAAAAATAACTTTTCAGGCGGACGGCGAGCTCGAGGATTTCTTAGCATCGGTGGAGGCCCTCCAACACGTCTTTGTCTTCAGAACCCGACCCGGCCTACCCAGGGCACGCAATATCCTAAACCCTAAACCCTAAACCCTAAACCCTGAACCCCTAAAATCCAGCAACACAACCCTAAACCCTAAAACCGTAAATTCCAGCAACACACCATCAATATCCTCAAGTTGCAGTAGGGCCTGAGCAGTTCGCGCGTTTTTTTCCGTAGTTCAGGAAGTGCTGTGCTGTCTGGCTGGGATCAGGGCAGCGAGCTTCTGGGTTAAAGGGAGCTTAGGGTGTGGGGGCTTTCGGGTTAGGGGCTATAGGGTTCAGGATGGCTTATAGGGTGTTAGGGTTTAGGGTTTAGGGCTGTTGTCATAAGCAAAAACGGGTGGTTTAGGGGTTTTGAGGGGTTTGGGATGAAATGCAGGGCGCAGGGCCTTAACACGGGGGGCCAGGCTTGGCTTCGAATGTCGGTTGAGTGCCTTGGGTTCCTTGTGCGTCTGCTGTAGACCAAAGATCACCGCTTCTAGGTGGCGCTTAAGGAAATTCTAGAACTTCCCTTAGAATTGGTACCTATTCATAGATACAATTTCTCTTATGGTGCCTGTAGGGTACCTATTAGATACTTACCAGGGCCCCCAAACTAAAACCAAGGTTTTTGAGTCGAGCTCAGAGGCTTCAGGTGGAGGTCGGAGTCTTCTCCTGTGAAACAGAAGGCACATGCCATCACTTAATATAGAAGCCGATCTAACTACCCGTATGATTCCTCAGGGTTCCGATTACTATAATGGAGCCCAAAACCCTTTTCTAAGGATTAAGGCCCCTACCTTAGCCAGAACGATACTTTAAACTGATCAAGACCATTCATGGTCGAAGGCCTCTGCCTTGCGTGTGCAGCACGCCTTACTGCCTGCCGAGGGCAGGGTACCCAGAGAGCCACCACAGAGACCATGCAGGGTTCAGGGTGAATACTGCAAAGTTCGGGCTTAAGAAAACAGTTTTGCAGTAATGGATTATACTTGAATTGTTACCATTCTTTTTGGTTATATAGCCGTTCTCACCATCATCGTCACTCCTTGATGCTTATATGCTTTGAGGCTTGTCAGGTCTGGCGTTTTAGTCCCTGTGTTTGTGGCTCTTACCGTCGTTGTGCTGCAAGAACCAGCTCCAGCCCCCTGGGACTTGAACCCGAAAGCCAAACCCCTAGCTTTAACCCTTTTTGTCCTGACCTCAAGGCTTCGTAGCTTTCCGCTGCAGAGCCTGGTTGGTTCATAGGGATTGCGGGCTTTATCTATGGCGCTACGAGGGCTTTGATATCGGACTTCTACCGCGGGTTGGCCATACATATATCATATCATATATATATATATATGATATATATATATATATATATATATATACAATCACATATACACACAGGCATAAAGGGTGTCGGGCCCATTGATCTACTTCGAGTTTGTGGCCTTTTCACGCCTTGCTGCGCCGTGCGGGTCTCTTGTACATAGTCTGCTGCGCTGCGGCAGCCCCGAATCGTGCGCAGCCCCAATGAAGGTGGCGATTACAGGTCCGCGTTCGGAAAAGCAGAGGGTTCCAAAGGGTTTGAAAGGGCCCCTGCAACATGGATTCCGCACGTGGGCTGTGGGCCTTCCTACATAACGGCTTGGGGTTGACAAGTTGTTGGATACTTTCCACCCAAGTCCGTTACACTTCCGAAACAGTACGAAGCCCTGAAGGCGCTGTAGAAGCGTGTGGTACACTGCCTCCCCCTCCTGACCAACATCTGTATATTCATGAAGTGATTGCACGGGGTTCTTAAGTCAGTGCTGTAAATCAGCAGTCGAATGCAAGAGGCTTCCTGGGCGAAGTCATCTGAGGCAGAAGCCAGAAAGCTTGAAGTTTTGTTATCTTTCGACCCTAAAAACCAAAAATAGAGGCAAAAGGAACATCAAGCTCTCTTTGCTATGCTCCAGGTTTATTCGTGGCCCACAAAAGATCAGTGGAAGTGTGAGTTCCGAACACAGCAAGATGAGCCTCGTTTCGAGCGCATGCCCCCGCAGCAAGCTTTACTGATGTTGTTTTTGTGAGAAATTTAACAGAACAGACCAGCATGTTAGACTGGCTGTAGGCCGGAGCTTGGCTTAGGATCCGTGCCTGGGGTTTAGGGCTGGCGCCTTGGAGTGAGATTTGACCAGAAGCCCTTGCGTCTATCAACCCGAATCCCGGCACGATCAATTCCAGAAAAACCTTTCGGGCCTTCTCAACCCAAAGCATTGTGCAGGCGCGTTCAGCTATTCTGGCCGCTACTTAGCCAAGCTCCTGTTGGACGGTGGGCATCAAGCTACCTGGCCCCCGACCACCCTGCCAGGCTCACTATAACCCCTCGCACTGAATCCTGGGCCATTTCACCTAGCCCACCTTTCGGGGTTCGCAACAAAGGGTCTTGTACTGCAATACCTTGTTGCTGCCAAGGTATGTGTTTTCTCGAGGTCCATGGGTCACACTGGCCCCTTTCTCGGTGGTTGGTTTCTTCCGTGATCTATCGCCTCCAGCAAAGCGCTTAGGTTCATGTGCTGAAGCGAGTTCTGCTGCTGTCAATGTATCGTGTCTTCACAGCTTTGTCATCATGCAGGGGAGGGGGCATCAGCCATACGCCATTATCAAACATGCATGCAAACCTAGAGTTATACACATCAGATTCTGGTAACGCTGGTCACCCCAAACCTTAGTCACCAGTCTGAGTTCTCAAGTTCTCTTAAATGGAGGTCTGTGAATTCGTTTCTTCCCAGCGTCAAAGCAAGGCTTGGTGGAAACGAAGGTTCCCACATCCTACTTGCCTGAATCCCAAACCCCACTTAACACCGGCCGAAAGCAGTCGCAATGTCAAGGTTGTTTCGCTCTCCAGCCGCTTTGCGCCAATTGCTGCGGCTCCGCTGACCAGCCGAGCACCTCGGAGACAGTTAGCAGTTTGGGGGCCAAAGCACAACAATACAAAGTATTGCCACCGACGCGCTTCCCGGGCTCCGGCCGTGTGACTTTCCATCCATTCCCTGATGCATAGGTCTAACTAGTACTGTACCATTCGCATCCCCTTCTAGTCCCTATCTACTGCTACTATATACCGCAGAATCATATCCCGATTAGTCATCCTCTTACGTAAGGACCTAAAAAAATCCTATGAGAAACGTCCACCCATAAAGCCCCTTGTGCCGACTTTGCTTCTGGAGGCCCCCTCTGTCAACCCCAAAATACCGCCCCAAAGTGTCCCTGAACCCTAAACCCCTTAACCCTTAAACCCTAAACCCTAAAACCCTAAAGCTCACTGAAGGACGTCGGCTCGGTGGAGAGTCTCAGTTCTCAAACGATCAAAGCTTTTAGTCTTGGTGGTCTCTTGTATTGGAATGTTTTTTTGCTGATTTGCTGCGTGTGTTTTTGCTTGGCTTAGTGTATTGAGGGGCGTGTTATTACAAATAAGATCCAAATAAGTACGGTGCCTGCTTTTCATGGGGGGGTTGGAGGTGATCATCAGTGTTTCCTGGGTCCTGTCTGATGAAAAGCCAGGAAACATCCCCTGGACTTCTCCGACGAGAAGCGCTTGGGCACAGCTCTGGAGGGATGCTCCGTGCTGCAGCTTGGCTTTGAGCACGGCCTTCCAGGTTGATACCCTAACCTCCCAGGTACCTACTATATAGGGTACTAGAGCCCCTAGGGCCCTATGTAGTAGGTACCTGGGGGGTTAGGGGGCATTAAGGGATAGGTCAGAAGGACGTGTGAATTCTTCATATTTCGTGGGGCGGGTCTTTAATTGCTCTCGGTTTCTTGGACTTGGGGAAAGAATCGAAGCTGATGCGACAAGGTTGTAGGCTGCAGGTAGGTCGGAAGGTCTGAAGGATGACACGTCCAGTACTGTGCATGTTCCTGTGAAGAGACGAGACTGGCTGCTTTGTTGAAGGGTAGTTGGTGGTCCTGACAGGTGGTGTACATACTGGATCCGTTTTGAGAAAGACGGCGACACCTTCCAAGCTGCTGCGGACCGATGTGCGCGTCTTTTTGAGATGCTCGGCGCAGTCTGTCATTCCTGCATCCCAACTCCGCACCACAGAGTGTACTTGCTGCGCCGGCACGAAAAAGCCTCCATACCGGATAGCTTTATTCCAACACTTGATGCCAGAACATCGGTTCTTGAGTCAATGAGGTTGTGCATTTTTCATCGAAAGCATTGAACCAAAAAACCATAATGCCTTGTAACACCCTTGCAAAGGCCCCTAATTAAAGCCAACTAGAGCCCCATAACATCTGTATATTCCTTGCCAAAACGCTATGGCCCCTTTGAACTTTGTCAGGATAGCGCGGCAGGCCGGCGTGCGCCGCATCGTCTACACCTCCCACACCCACGCGACGGAGGCCGTTGTGTTCAGGGTTTTACCCACATGGTGCGCTCATAGACTGTTTATTATAAGTCCTTATTCCTCCAATACTACGATTCTGGAAAGGGTATAACCTTTTGACTCCGTGGGTTGGAGGGCAAATAAGTATCCCGGACGTAGGCTTGCAACCGTAGAAGTTCGCAAACCTGGAGACGGAAAAGCGGCCGACAAAAAAAAACTAAACCCTAAGCCCTAAGCCTAAGCCCTAAACCCTAAACCCTAAACCCTAAACCCTAAACCCTAAACCCTAAACCGAAACTGAAGACAGCACCGGCGGGAGTGACCTCGGCTCTGGCATCGTCGGTCGCGCGCCGACCTTGGATCCTAGAGCAACCGAAGTGGACGTCTGCCCCAAACTGCACCTAACCTGTTTGGTGCTTAGGGCTTAGGGCTTTAGGGGTTTCGGGGTTTAGGGTTTAGGGTTTAGCTTAGTGGGGAATGGGGGAATGGATCCTTATGATCGTCCCTTAAGGTCCCTTATAGTAGTCCCTATAACCCATTCCCCCATTCCCTACTAAGCACCAGACAGTAAAGCCCACACTCCAGGCCCTGTGCGAAGTAATATAGGGGCCTTATAATAGTTACCTATACTAGACCTATACTGTTTTGGGGCTTATTATAAATGTAGTACAGTAGACCCCAAGACCCTATTCTAATTATTCAGCCCCTTATATTGGGTTGCATATTCCTCCTTAGAGATCTAAACTGAGCCTAAACCCTAAACCCTAAACCGTGAGATCTTGAGGCCTCCAAGACTTCGCCCGAGAGTTAAATTGAACAACATAGAGGGGCCTTACTTAGAGTAGGGTCTCGTGGGCCCATTCTACCATAGCTATATTTAAGGAACCCCCAAAACCCCCCAAAACCCTATTCTAATTATTTAGGCCCTAATCCCTAAACCCGAAACCCTATTCTAATTATTGAGGCCTTAAACCCTAAACCCTAAACCGTATTCTAATTAGTTAGGCCCTCCCTAAACCCCAAACTCTATTCTAATTAGTTAGGCCCCTACGGGTCCACTTTGGGGTCTGCCCTGCAGGCCTCGCCCTTCGTTTACATCGCTGGAAAGGCTCGAGCTGCAGCGGCCCTCAGGGGCTCGGGGATTGGCTCTTACGTCGCTTCGGCTTCATTACAAAACGCTGCGAGTTTTAGGGTTTCGGGTTTAGGGTTTAGGGCTTTAGGCTTTTAGGGTTTAGGGCTTTAGGACTTTAGGGTTTTAGGCTTTTAGGGTTTAGGGCTTTAGGACTTTAGGGTTTTAGGGTTTAGGGTTTGTTTCATTAAAGCTTCGTGGATTTCGAGGTTCAAGGTCAGTCCATGAGGCAGGCACGTTCGGCTTGCACTGAGGTTTGTCGAAGATGTTCTGGGGGCTTTCTGCAGACCCCACGTGAGATTTTCAGATGCAGGACATAACGGTGGTCATCTTCAACGAATCTGCAGACAGTACCCGAAAGAACGTATGTTCGCTGTTGCGTTCGCCCATTCACGGTACTTTTGCTTCATCTATCAACATAAGGCCTGAGCCCTAACCCTAAACCCCGAAACCTAAATCTATTCTTTTGCCACAAATGTGACATCACAAGAGGAAGGCATGTACAGAGAAAAAGATCTTGCCGGAAGGACCTTCTTCTGGTTATCCGGGTTTGTTGGGGCTACTTAAAGGATCATGGGACTTAGTAAGTAGGGTTATAATTAAGGTAACTATACTTATAACCCCAATGAGGGGACTTATAACCTTACTTGCGTACTAAGTCCCATGATCCTCCAAGTAGTCAAGGTTCTCTTCTTGCTTTCCCGCTAGACAAAGAGGATTTGACGTCTATGCAGGCTCCCTACTGGTACCGTTTGATAGTTGTCGGTGTGCGCTTTCAACTGGAGCGTGCGTAGTCTTTGAATCCTCGCCCTGCAAAACTGTGCAGTCTCCATCAGTCTCCAGCAAACTCCGTGCGGTGCGACTCTGTCAGCTGAGCGGGTGGGAAAAAATCTCTAGCCCTGCACGCTGAACCCTGAACTCTAAACCCTGAACCTGAACCCAAGACTCTCAACCCTAAGACCTACACCCTGAATCCAAAAAGACTTGCCTTCGTTCTATACGAAGCAAAGGTCTGGAACCGTCTTCGAATGGGTTGTTGAGACTCATGGAAATCCCGCCTCATGGAAATCCCGCCATCGTTCAAAACGAAGCCACGACATACTTAAAGGAACATGGGACTTAGTAAGTAGGGTTATAATTAAGGTAACTATACTTATAACCCCAATTAGGGGACTTACAACCTTACTTACCAAGTCCCATGATCCTCCAAGTAGGGTGTAGGGTTTAGGGTCTAGAGAGGAGCTTCAACAGTCCGAAGCTTTATTAATCCAGTGAGAAGCTCAGGAAATATATGGGTAGTTCTTTAAATTAGGGTCCCTTAATGGGGGGTCCTTTTTATAAGGGTGCCGTACTATTTTTGGGGACCTACAAAGGGACCCTAAAGTAGACCCATATGACAAAATGGTAAGTAAACTAAGCCCAACCTTATCCTTTGGAAGCCTCGAAGGATCACGTTTACGGTGTACATAGGCTTTCATGTTCAACCCTAAGCTGACGTTCTCAGGCGATTGCCCGCCCATGCGGCATCTTTGGCGACACTGCCGGGGAGTCGATACTGATGAACAATGCGGCCTGGGTGCTGAGGTAGGACCGCTCCGAAAACGGAAGTTGCATGTCAGATGAGTTCAACTTAGGTCTCGCGGGGGCCTGGGGGTTGCGCGGACAAGTTACGGGGTTTGGGCTCAGGTCTTGTAGGGTCACGGTTTATGTAGGAGACCTTGTGATCAAGATGTGTGGAGTGTTCAGCTCTTTCAGGGTTGGAAGAGTAGGGGTTGATTTTCAATCGTCATGGGCAGGCGAACCCCGCTATTTCTTTTGGCCGGGGATGGCCAACAGCGATTCCAGCCCATCCATGTGCGCGTGACTTTGCACAATTGCACACCAGGCGGTTTATGGTATATGGGGATGAGCCATAGCTCGGCAACCAGGAATAAGGGCAGTTTAGTTCGATTGCGGCATCCAATCAGAAACCCAAGTCTCCGGCGATGGAGCCGAACTGGGCCTGTCACCGGGTGCTGAACCCAAAGCCAATAAAGCCTTAAGGCCCTGGACCAGCAAGGTGATATGCCCTGAACCGTTTGGGCCAGGTAACCGTAGCACAAGCCAAGAACCCGTACCCGAGCCATTTACTTGGTTCCCAGTAGTACCCCTTTGCCCTTTTTCTTTCTGGGTGTATTAACAACCAAATACTGGGAAAAGGGTGCCCTTACAGTTAAGGGGCGACTGGCGGACTTAGTTTAAGACTTGCCCGGACCCTTAAGAACCTCCCTTTTTAGGACTCCGTATTATGATTTCTTTACATAAGTCCTTATCAAGGTAAGTTATTTCCCTAACCCCTAATGACCTACCCTTTTATAAGGACTTATAAAAAGAAATCATAATCAGGAACCCTAAAAAGGTAAGTTATTTGGGGTTACAACTCAGGACATGGCTGAGCTCCTTCTGTCGCTCGGGGCCTTAGACAACGAGGCGGCCCCCAGCGAAGAACGGGATGCGTGCGCCTTGGCTAAAGCCTGACGAAGACCAATGGAGTTGCATGAGCTGCTTTAAGAAAGGCACAAAGGTAGGTAACTTTATGGATTCATAGAATCTGAGCTGTTTCAAGAAGGGCACAAAGGTAGGTAACTTTGTAGGTTTACAGAATCAGAGTAACCACCAGACCTAACGATCAGTGCAGATACACACCAGCTCACGCAGTATAGGTACATAATAATGTCCTTGCATCATGTATGAAGATGTGCATCTACCCGTTTATAAGCATGTATATGCGGCTTTGTATGCTTGTGGATTGTGTTTTGTGCCTGTGCAGACATGCAGGTATAGATGCGTGTTTGTGTGTGTGTGTGTGTGCTCTTTTGTGCTTCTTGAACATGCGCGAAAGAGATGTGCGCACAATCGCGCGCACACACACACACACCCAAATGAGCTTTCTTAAAAGGTGGGATCACATACTCCAGGAAGTTCCTATCTCCTAACACTTCGGTGCTACCTCATCATTCAGCGAGGTGGTCCCGACAGACCAACGTCTTTGGACTTGCTCCTCGCCAGCGGCAACCTTGATTCAGAGTTGATAATCAGGACGTGGACATCGTTTTGAACGGCATGTTGAAACAGGGCGTTGTGGATCTACCTGTTGGCAAGGATTGCGGGTCTTGGTTTTTTCGCGTTCCTACTTCACAGGGACTGGGGTTTTTCAATCTTTCAAGCTGCCGACATGTGGACCGCAATCTTGAATAGAGCTTGTACGGTAAATTTGGGACTCGGGATTTGTTTGCAGTTGGCCCAAGGTCCAAGGTCCACTCCATGCCAAGACCTCTTCCCCAAGACCTGACATGTACGGCATAGCAAGCTGTCGGTCTGCAGATTGACAGGCAAACCTTACAGCGAATTCTCACGAGCCGTGAGCTGCATGAATCTTGTGAAAGTCTCGGGGGATCGCCCGAACCTTTAACCTACATCATTTGGGAGCAAAAGACCCACATCATGATCTTGAGGAAAGGCAGGAACTGACTTATTATGGTCCACAGCTTCTGCATACAATTCCCTGGAGCCTAACCTAACCACAACCCTAATCCCTAAACCCTAAACCCTAAACCCTTAACCCTAAACCCTAAACCCCTCAATCCGAAACCTGAAACCAAAACTCAAACGGTGCAAGAAGAGAGGCTCGGGGAAGAAATCGTACACCCTAAACCGAAACCCAAATGGTGCAAGAAAAAGGCCCGGGGTAAAAATCAATCTTGCTTCCAGCACCCTCCCAGTCTCGGTTAGTGTTCAAGGGCTGAGATTTAGGATTCGGGCCATTTGCCTTTTAGGTTCAAAGCTTGCGGGTTCCTTGACCGGAATCCGTAGAAGCCAGGTTTCAACACATAGCTTCTTGCGTCCAGTCGCGGGCCACAGTGGCTGCACCTGGAGTGCTCTCACCGAGGCACAGGTATTGGAGATTGTGTTTCCGCGCTACGGGCTGTTTCTAACAATCAGACCCTAAACCCTAAACCGTGTAGAAGCAGCCCTGCACTCAAAGCAACGTTTGGGGGGCTTTGGGCTCTCCGAGTACAACATGCAGAGAGAATTTGGGCTTAGGAATTCCCGGTTCCCACATGGGTTTAGGGTTGAGGACATGGTTGCACACTGTTCCCCCGAAGCACTGTTTGCAGGCGTTTGTTGTTGTAGTTTGAGTGTACACAAGTTAAACGCGTTTAAACGGTGAGCAACATGGAAACTACAAAGGGGCCCCTTGACGACGGCGGAGGGCTAATGGCAGCACACGGGGACAGGTATTCAATTGTTGTGGCTCCAGCTTTGTAGCTATATGGGACTTTCCGAAAATTTGGGTACATTATTTTGGGGTCCTTATAATAAGGACCCTATTATTTAGGGTACTATAGTAGGGTCCCCTATTTTCGGAAACCCCCATATAGCCTGTAGGGTTTCGGTGTCGAGATTAGGGTTCACCAGCCTAAGCTTGAACCTTTGCTCAGAATTGGGGGTTTCCGAAAATAGGGCGTACCTTATTTTTGGGTCCTTATAATAGGGATCCTATTATTTGGGGTACTATATTAGGGTCCCCTATATTCGGAAACCCACAATTGGGTTAGAGGCTAGACAGTGTCAAGGGGTTTGGAGGAGCAGAAGCGGCCAGCCAAGGCTGACCAAGGCTTCTACATCTTTCTGCTAGACTATATACCACACATCAGTATACTACCAAGCTTTATGCTCAAAAACTACTACGATGTACCAAACTGCATACAATACACTTTAGACTTCATACTATAGGCTGCACCGTGTACTGTAGACCGTAGACCATATATCATATACTAGTCACTATATATTATATGCTATACCGTACGATCTGCAATACTCTAGGCTACCGGAAGACATTAGGGTCAGGGCTTAGGGATGTAAGGCCGCAGAGAGATGGTGTTAGAGAGCATGCCCCGGTGTTAGGTGAGGGGTTGGGGTTTTAGGGTTTGGGCCGTTGTGCTGCTTCCCAGCTGATTGGCAGAGTCTGGGTTCAAAAAAGGGTTTGGGCCGTGGGCCTTCGAATTTGATCACGCCGCCCACAGACCTGAGCGGACAACCCGTAGTTAGCACCCAAACTTTCCAAAGCTGGCGCCCGTGAATCCGAAGCAGAAAAATTCAAGAGCGCAGCATACTCTGCCTTGGAATGCAAAGGCTGACCCAACAAAGGCCGCAGCCTAACATTCAATCGCGGAAACCCAGATCGCTGAGGCTCAGCCGATGGGGCCGTGAAGCAATCTCTGAAACTCCCAGAAATCCTTTTTTGCCTCCGGACCAGTCAGCCGCAGCAGCCCTGATGCTACGAGGCTGGTCACGCAACTGACGAAGCCGATCAACTGGTACACTGGAGATGTGTTGTTGGATGCAGATTCTCGGCCAGAAGAACCGGAACCTGAACCCAATATATCGGCAAAACTCAAGACAATCCCTCATAGAACCTTCATGAAACGCAGTAAAACTGTATAGCAACCCAGGCAGGTCTAAAGACCTTAGGAAGTCTTATTGGAAGCCGTTTGAGCCCCCATAAAATGCCAGCCTGTACAGTACAGCCTACAAAATCTCACGAAGCCCTTTTGAAGCGTTTCACAAAACCGTATAGCAAACCGATGCATGGGCATCTTCCAAAGCATCTTGCAAGGTTACCAACTGTAATGCCAGTCTAATATGGCCCATGCCCTATTCCGATGATTTAGTCCTCCATGGCAGCCGGTAGCCGAGACAGACAGTGGCAGGTTGCATTGCAGGTTTGGCTTGCGATTTGGAGGTTTGTAATTTTGGGTTGCACTTGTAGGTTGTACGTGTCTTGAGTTATTTCTATACAGGAGAAATCGCCGGAAGGCTCTGGCACGTTTGGCGGCTTTGCCAGACTCCCATGTCCTAGGCCCTGAGCCAGAGTCTGCTGTTCCTTTCCTGATCCACATTGGCAGAAGAACCTTCGAACAGCACCGATATTTCACACGCGGTTGGGGTTCAAGGTTTCTCGGCACCCGGAAGAACTTTAACTTAAACCCTGAAGCATGTTTGTGTGACGGTTCTAGGTTCGCTTGTTGAGGCGGTACTCTCTGCTTTTTTCAAGAGTGCAGACAACATTCTGTCATGTCGCGTCGGGCGGTAATGTTCCCTTGTACGTTTCGTTTCGCTATTTCTATCGTGTTCCTGTGAGCTTTGCGACCTTGAATTCCTACATGCTGCTTCATTCAGCCTACTGCCGTTTTGGCCTTTACTGCTTTGTCGATGCTGTTCCTGCCCCTGCCGCGGCCATTCGTTTTTTAATTATGCATATGTGTGTGTGTGTGTGCGTACTTCTAGACGTAGCTGGGTATGCATGCACACGTGCAGCTAGCGCATGTTGTTCGTTATGAGCATATTCTCCTGGCATCCGAAATGCTACGGTTCGAGTCGTTCGAGTATGCATTCTGATTAGCTCAGATTGCCACGTGCAACCCATTCAACGCACTGGATCGCCAAACTACGTGCAATCCTTCCCTGCCTCAACTTGCAATTCCCATGAAAATTACCGAAACCCTAAACCTCCTATTGGGATTTCTGTTGTGGGGACCCTTTCTTTCGAAATTGTCCCACTTCATGGCAGACCTCGAGCCATATCCCTCACCCGGAGTGTCGGAGTGTGTTTGCCGAAACCCCCAACCCCGAGGTCGAAGTGGGAGTTTCCGAAAATAAGAGTACTCTATTTTAGGGTCCTTATAACAAGGATCCTACTATGTAGGGTCCTTATAATAAGGATCCTACTATTTAGGGTCCTTTATAATAAGGATCCTACTATTTAGGGTCCTATCTTAGGGTCCCCTATTTTCGGAAACCCCCAAGTACCTAGGGCCGAGCCGTGGACCGAATACCCCAACTCTGTCAGTGTCGCGCGCCGCTAGTCTAAGGATGACTTGGATCTTCTATGCCCCTCGGATGAACTGAAAGAGTCGTTTCGGATGCGGTGTAGGGGTTTAGGGTTTAGGGTGTTTCTTACTCTCCTATTTTTGAGGGGGGGAGGTCCAGGTACGTGCCCTAAGACCTCAACCACCCGAGGCCCGGATTTTGAAAGCTTGTATTTACATCCTGGACACTTCTCCGAAACCCCTGAACTTCGGATCCTAAAGTCCTAAACCCCCAAACCCAGGGTTTCGCAATATCCGACCCATGAAAATCCGTGCTTGCCCCGTGCGAGAGAGTCGAAACCCTTAACCCTTAACCCCTAGAATTGCCCTAAATCCTAAACCCACTAAGCCGTGAAGCTTGTACCCTGCACTAAACTGAACTCTTCCAGTAAAGAGCAATCCACGACGCAGCAATGCCTTAAACGGACGGTTTCGGGTTAAGGGTGTAGAGGAACCACAAGTTGCAAATTGGATGAACCATAAAGCTGGAAAACATTGAAGGCCGTTGCTTTTAAGGAGGCTCTTCAAGGGGCTCTATAAGATTTCTCCTTTAGGGTTGAGGGTCTAAGGGTTCTTTACTTGATTCAGAAAAACCTCGTTCAAACAAAATGTTCTTCAAGTGTTCTACGACATTTCTCCTGGTTTGGGGTTCTAAAAGGCAAAAAGGGGGTTGATAAGGGTTATACATGGCCCCCCTTGCATGCATGCATGTACGTGCATCAAAACTAGCACCGCATAGCATATGGCCATGTAGGTATATTGCTACATGTCCATTTTCCATGCATACATATGCACCTAGATTTCTGTACACACACATACCACTATACTTACTATTATATATGTACATGTTATACATGCGTACATACCTACACTCTAAGCCCTAAACCCCAAACCCTGAACCCAAACCCCAAACCCAAAACCCTAAACCCCAAAACCCTAGACACTAAACCCCAAAACCCTAAGCC
>CAJNDV010027779.1:28106-46395 GCA_905221635.1 Symbiodinium sp. CCMP2456 | reverse complement strand
GTTTGTGGTAGCAGTCTCCATTTCCTTAAACCTCAAAACTTTTAAAGCGGGACGGGGGTTTACGACTATTGAGGGGACTTTATTATTCTGTGCAGGCGAAGTTTAGCTCAATTGAGGGGGCCTTTCCACTATTGTGTGCAGGCGAAATTTAGCTCAATTGAGGGGGCCATTATTAATCACGAGCTCACATTAGTTGACAACTGCAGTCAAACCGTCCGCAAGTTTGGGCCATCCCCAACGCTAAAACGGGGGCCTGAATCATTGGAATAGGGTTTTGGCGCATAGTGTCGTACACTTCATTTTTAACCCTCAGGTTTGCTCACTGGTAATTATAAAATTATCCAGGCACCTCTTTTACCTAAGCCATGAAACCCTATAAACCCTGGTTGTCAAATTGGATAGAATGGGCGAACTCATGTGAGGGGCTTAGGTAACGCCTCCCAAAATCCAAGCCCACACGCCTCGAACCCCAAACCCGCAATGCCACCTCCCAGGCGAAACAGACGCCTAAACCCCAAATCTAAGACTCCAAAGCCCCCACAGATACCCAACACCCCAAAGCCCCAGGGACACCCCCAAAACCTCCCAAATACATACAAAGCCTCAAAGAACCTTCAATCTAGGGGCCTGAATAATTTGCCTATACTATTTTTAGGCTCCTTATTTTAAAAATAGCATAAAGGAGCCCAAAACCCTATTCTAATTATTAAGACCTTTATAATACCTAGAGAACCCTTATCTTAAGCTACCCCGTAGAGTTTTGTCCCGATCTGCTTACCCATAGGCCCCATAGTAGATCCTTTTTAGGATTACCTTATATTCTAAATATGAACCCCAAAAAGGAACTACTTTGGGGCCTCTGGGTACTCCAGGTTGGCTCCAGTAAAACCCTTGGCTTCCTCGCTCCTTTCGCGCTGAAGCGGGCCGTCGATCTTTTAAGCCGCCAGGACCTGTTTACTGGGTCCTTGTTGGATACGACATTACATGGTTGGCTAGAATAAGAACCCAATAGGGATTAAGAGTGATCGTGTTTGGTATAGCAACAACAGGGAACTTGTGTTGCGTAGTTTTGGAGCTGAGGGTCCAGAGGTTCAGGGTTTAGGCCTGGTGGGGGTTCGGGGGTTTCAGGGTTTGGGGGCCGGAGGAGCCGAATTGGGGCCCTTAATGAAGGAATAAGGACGAGTGATTTTGAACCATAAACCATACGTTAGATCTGAAACTCCAGGCGGAGTATTCTCAAAAAAGGGTGCCTTTTTGCATGGGGCATAAGCGACATAAGGGCAACAGGAGAGAGTTTACAAACCAGCCAGGCTTCTCAAAGATATTCGAAAACATGACACTCAGACCGAATATGAAGGCTTAAATAATTACCAACAGTTTTGCTGGGGTTCCTTAGTATGGTTATAATTATATAATATACCCCAAACCCTATTGTAATTATTAAGGCCCCTGAACCCTGAACCCTTATAGTAGCCCTTATCGAACCTTGTAAGAAACCCTTTAAAGGAGCCCCAAACCCTATCCTAATTGTTACGGCCCCCTATATCAATCTACCCTGAGCCCCATCCCTGCAGGATTACTTGGGCCTGTCATGGTTGGCCATCTTCGCTGCACTGAAAGGCCAGGCAGTCTGAGCTTTGTTTCAGGTCCCAAAGGGTTTAAGGTTTCGCAAACAGCAAGCCCACCTTCAGTCGGCTTTCAGAAGCCATGATGTACAAAGGAACCCTTGAAGGCTCAATGATTCAATGGGCGCTGTTTCGAAGAAGGTTTACCGTTTCGAGGTCCGTGTTGCTAGTGCCTTACTGCACAAAGGGGAGACCTATTCGAATCCGAATGAAGAAGCCTCTGGCTTAAGCCCAGTCTCAGTCTCAGCTGTGAGGGTTTGGGCACTGAATCCGACTTCCTCTGCAGAGGCATGACCCAGGCCCTGAACAACAGCAAGACGGCTGTGTTGTGCTTCATCGCACGCCCCATGGGGAGGCCGGGATGGTGGAGCAGCGCCTGCCTGAGCTCAATCCTAAACACCAAGACTCTAAGCGAAACCGTATAAGAGGAAGTCAATATGGCAGGGGGTTCTTGGCTTAGGATGGGATATTCAGAGGCTTGAGTATTTTGTTGATGATAGTCCTTGTGAGAGGGAGCAGAGAGCTACGGCAGGCGCCTTGCCGGGAGACTCTTTGCCAAGCTTCTCTGTTTGGATCTCCAGTTCCTCGGATCACTGTCGTTGGAAGATTCCGGGTTCAGGATCTGGAGAGCAAGCCCACGCAACAGGTAACCACAGTGAGGTTTCTGGACAGCGTTCCTTTCGGGGGGGGTTTCGGGGTCGGGCTTTGTGGCTGCAGGACTCATCGGGGGGTGCCCCGGAGGAGAAGGTCAGTTTTCTGTGGCGAGTTACAAAGCCTAGCCACGCTCTATACGTCCTAAACCGTGGCTTCATGAGAGCTTGGAGGTTTGAGCTTGGGGCCCCTTTTTAAGGATTGTCTAAAGATGCGTCGTTGGCTAGTAACATCAGCAGGTGCTGTCCTGGCCAAACAGCACAAGCACCCGTCTCGGGGATCTTTTCGAGGGTCAGCAAGCATTGGGATTTTGCGGCTTGCGTTCTTGCAGTCTGTCAGTGCAGTGAATGAGGAGGAAGCCTAGCGCCTCATGTTAACGTGTCTAGGACGAATTATCTTCGGGTTAAGGCCTGAACCCTAAACCCTTAACCTAAACCCTAAGCATCAGATGTCACAGAAAGGTTCCATGCCATGCGGCGAACGGGCGAGATCCTCCGAAAGCTGGAGCGACCGCCCCGTGCGGTGCTGCGCCTGACCATAGTTCGGCTTGTGGGCTAATGAGGTGTAGATTTACATTGTTTAGTGTTTAAGGTTTATCCGGGTTTGTGCGGCTAGGGCTTATTTAAATGGTTTAGGGTGCGATGTTTATTAGTCCGCGTCACTTTGCATAAACCTTCTCCTTCCGCCCGTCGCATCTGTGTATGCACGAAAGAGGTCAGTCCAACTGTACGAACGTGTTCAGTATGCGGTTCGCCGTACGTGGAATTGTATAGGGTTACAGCTATCTACCTGAACCAAGCAGAGTGTGCCTTTAGGGCTTGAGGGTAGGAATGTTACAGGAACGACCCGGACCCCACCAAACCACCTTGCCAAGAGTGTGACGCATAAAGACAGAGGCGAAAACCCTAAAAAGGTAGGTATGGTGGTTATGGGTAGTAGACCGTGATTGTTGGGCACTTGGACCTGTAAGCCTGGCTCAGCCCTTATAGAGCCCTTTTCGAAGCCTAATGCAGGTGCCTTAATAATTAGAATAGGGTTTTGGGGCTCCTTATTATTATTATAGTATAATATACCCCAAACCCTATTCTAATTATTAAGGCCCCTATATTTACAGAACCCTCATAATGATAAACCCTGATTGTCGAACCCTCATAGAACCCTTTTCGAGCCCTTATTGCTGCCCTCATGCTCTTCCTCTATCGCCAAGGTCGATACTTTGTTGCGCGCCTTGCTGTTCACGCTTGTTCCGATCTTCTACGACGCTTGCCTTGCCTCAAACCCTAAACCCTAAACAAACACTAAACCTCTTGACCCTGAACCCTTGAAGCCCAAATCCTTAAAAACTCGGCAAAGCCACCAACCTTGCATGTTGTGGCTTCTCTTTCGTCATCGGGTTCTCGGACAGTCGGTTTCAGGTCCTAGCCCCACACCCTGAACCCCCTACATCCAAACAGCTTCAACAGAAGCCCGAAACCGCCATCAGGAACTTGTCGTCGTCTTCTTCCTGCTACTATCCCGAGCGGGCGGGGGGGCCCAATTCAGGACCCAGAGCTGGGTTGCATGGATCTTCAATGGTACTTCCTCCTCTGGAACCTTACAAACCTTAAACCCTAGTGGCTGACGTGTAGATCCGTAGGATTCTTGCAAGGCAACCGGAAAGGCCTTCATAGGGCTTTGGGTTTAGGGTTGACTGGGTTTAGGGTGGTTCCTACTCCCAGCAGTGCTCGAACGGGCGAGTTCAGGGTTGTGATTCCCAAGTGTTCCAGCTTTTGCAACGGACTTTTGACCTTCTTCGCCGAATGCCACTCCCCTTCATGAAACGGCGAAATGCAGAATCCCAAGCTCATGCACCTTAATTTTGCAACCAATGCAAAGCCCAACATAGGGATCGGAAGAAGTAAGAATACTCTCCCTGAAAGTCCGCAAAGAAGAACCGTATTCTATTTTTGAAGCCTAAACGGCCTAAACCCTAAACCCTAAACCCTCCGAGACTGAGTAAGCTGCCGATTTCAGACCTGCGAAGGTACCGACGTTGCGGCCACAGTCCTGTTCACAGCCGGGATCCCGTTTCGGTTCCTTGCAGAGTTGGTTTATAAGTGTTGAGGCTACAGTGACGATCCAAGCGATGTTGTAACATTGTAAAGACTTGCGGCCCAAAGCTTTCTGGCACGCTTTCGTCCTCAGCCGAAGTATGTTACCTGGGGCCTTTGAACCCTGCGTATCCGTGAGTCAAAGTCCTATGTTGGGGCTCTTTAAGTGAGCCATTGGTGGTTCGGTCGAGAGAACTATGCTGTCAACATGTTGCATGCGTCGATGTCGGCACACAAGTATTTTCGGATTTGTGCCGGTCGTTCTGAAGTGTGCGGTGTGTCAACACTCCGAGAAATTCAGGGTTTGCCGAACTGTTCAAGGCATGCCGCCGGCGGCATTGAACAAACGCCCCAAGCCCTAAACCCTAAGCCCTAGGCATTAAGCCCTAAACCCTAAGCCCTAAACCCTATGCCCTAAACCCCACGCCCTAAACCCTAAGTCCTAAGCCCGAAACCCTAAACCCATTATCAATTTCTTTGTCAATGGTTGTCACAGGTTGGCTCTGAACCCTGAACCCAAGGCCTTCGACCCTAAACTCGAAACCCTACAACTTCTGTGACTGCTGCAGCATTTTAAGCAAGCCAGCTACCCCCAAGAAAAGCTCCACGATCCTCTAAGCGATCAGCCCTCGACCTACAGGGTTTAGGGTTTGGGGTTTCAGTGCTTTGGGTTTTCATAACGGTCTGGCTTCCGATATCTTTCTATTCTTAGCATCTTGAGTGTAGAAAGCCGATCGCTACAGTCCTCGTACACTTTGTCTTACACTTTGTAGACACTCACTCAACCAAGCAAATGCTACCGGTTCGGTTGAGCATTTGGAAAAACCTGTCAACTCCACTTGAACTTAAAGGGACAAGTAAGAGACCTCTATAAATCCCAATGGCCGCCTCCGCAGAAAGACGGTAGAGTTCCAATGTTGTGTGTCTATACACACACCGGGGGCACTGAACTCGTCCCTTTGGAGCCTTGGACTTGTTTTTGCGGGTTTTGGGATGAGGACCTAGGGTGTGTCGGGCTTTTCGGGTTTCGTCGAGGTTACCCAGAATGAAGTACCACAATTCCCTTTCCTACTTTTTTCGGCATACCTTCAAGAAAAGGCGCAATCGGACAAAGGGAATTCTGTCTGAATCGGGCTACTGGGGGACCGTGCTGAGACCAGGATTTTGCAATCTGGGTGTTCGGTCTTTAGGGTTGGGTGTACTTCCAGGGTCCGGGGTTTCGACGCTTGCTGTTTCAGGTGTTGGGCTTGGGCTTGGAATTTTGGAACTTTGCGGCTTGCGGATGCGAGGTGTAGATTGCAGAATTGGCATATACAGGGTAATCAAGAGCGTAAACACTGGCCATGGCAGTTCGGTTATGGCTAGCAGCGTTTGGCATAGATTTGAAACATCTGTTTCTTCTTTTCTGTAGGTTGTGTGGACTTCAGGATTAGGGTCTTCCGGTCTTGCAGGCACCCAAGACATGAATTATTGAAATCCCAAATTCTTAGGGAAGATCCTGTGATTCCAAACGTCATGCTAGCAGCACGGAAGTAAGGCCGGCCACGCATGGAAGAATTTTCGGGCTTGAGGCTCAGCCTAGTGTTAGTTAGTACTCCCTCCTCCTTTGACGAGGATTATCATAGTATCATTACTGGGGTGGACTTCTTTAAGCAGTATCACGATCATGATCTTCGTTATCATTATTCTGTTTATAACAAATGCATTCTCTTCGTACCTATGAGCGACCAAAGACATGACATGGTTTGGGCTGGGAATGCTTCTGGTGTTTGGTGAATCCTGCGAATCTGACGTTCCTTGCATGGTGCTGCTGTACTGCTGTCGAAATCCCAACCCAACTATGACAAGCCATGTTCTCGTGCATATGTGGACCTATGCATGCTCATATGACGGAAAGATAAACAGAGAGAGAGAGATAGAGAGAGAGAGAGATATGAGAGAGAGAGAGAGAGGAGAGAGAGAGAGAGGAGAGAGAGAGAGAGAGAGTGACACCAAAAATCTCAAGATCCAGATCGACATGAGTTTTCGATGTTTCGGGCACCAAACCTGGGTCACGAAGACACAGCTAAGTTATAAACTCGCAAAGATCATTGAGCACAAACCCTAAACCCTAAGCCCTAAACCCTAAACCCGCCCGAAACCCTAATAGGAGATGCTTAGAGTTCCACCCGCTGAGCCGGACATGCCGAAGCCGCAGGCATGGACCCTCAAGCCGAAACCTCAGGTCCTAACCACCGAACCCTCCAGGTACCTGCTATAGAGGCCCAGACCCCCAAAAGGATCTAAAAAATAGATCCCCTAAGGGGGTTCCTATAAAGTACCCTTTAGTAGTTAGGGTCCCTAATTAGGGGATCTATTTTTTAGATCTGTTTGGGGGTCTGGGGGGTACTAGAGCCCCTATTCGGCTTTAGGGTTTAGGGCTCAGGGCGTTTAGGGTTTAGGGCCCTGTATAGTAGGGGAGGGTTAGGGAACCCCAGCCTCTGAATTGTGAGCACTGAACCACGTAGCTACAAGCGCGTAGAGAAGCTTACGACGTAGCTTCCGCCAGCCAGAACAACCAAAGAGTCTGTGTAGTGAAATGCTGCACGATGACTTTACAGTTTAGGATAGTAGCGTACCTTTCAAACCCTAAGCCCTAAACCCTCATTTGCAGAGTTTTGCAACTGAGGACAAGGATGAATTTGGCCGTATGGGCAAGTCAGTGAGGGACCTCAAGACGCTTGCCTTGAAGTGTCCTTCGAGTTTAGATTTAGGCGGCAAAAAGGGATTTAATTAGTCTTTTTTTGTGGGTTCAGTTCTGGAATGTGGAGGGGCGGAGGGTGCGTGGAGGGAGTTTAGTCAGCGATTTGGGATTTCAGGGTTCGACCTTCAACCCAAAATTCAGGAGTTTAGAAAGTAATTACATGGGCAGTTCTGAAAATTAGGGTCCCTCTTAGGTCTTAGGTCCCCAAAATGCTACGGCACCCATGTAAACCGGACCCTAAAAGGGACCCTAACTTAGAAAACTACCCACTCGGGGTTTACTTAGCTGTTGGATTCCGAATCTCAGCCCTCACCTCTTCAAGCTGATATCGGGGCCAGGGTTTATGGTTAGGGTTTAAGGTTTAGGGTTTAGGGTTTGGGGTTTAGGGTTTAGGGTTAAGATTTAGGGTTAGGGTTTAGGGCCGGTAGACTTCTTGCAGCAGTCTGGGTGGAGTCGTCTGCATGTTATGTCCGCTGAGAAGATGCTCCAAAAAATGACAACCTTCTACGCCTTAAAACCGTACTCGAAATCACGGATCACAGGGTTTAGCCTTCCGGGCCCTAAAGCCTAAACCCGCGACCCTAAACCAACATCCAAAAGCGATCCGGTGCGCCAGCGAGAGAGGTTGCCCTTAAGCTCTTCCTTGTTTGTGTTGGCTTTAGTTATAAGGAGCCCGTTTCATTCTACATGGATCCAGTTTTCGCTCGCCCTTCCTTGGGCGGACGTCCCCCACTCAACTCACGAGGTTCAAACGAGCCAGTCAACTAAGCGCGAGAGAGAAAACTCAAGCCCTATCATTATATTTAGGGTTTAGAGTTCATCAGAAACCTAGCAACCCTACATCCGAAACCCTGAACATTCCAAACCCAGATGCCCCAAGCCCTCAAGCCCAAGCCCAAGAAACAGAAAGAGATAATGCACAAGTCGTTGAGGACATTGCTACATCATCGGTGTGGGATACCTCGGTTCAAACAGAAGCTCATTCAACGCCGCCCAGCTGGGTTCAGGGTGTGCAGAGTCCGGAAGGCCTGTGCATTGGATTCTGGGGTTTACATGAAGGATCATAGAGTCATAGGGGTGCTGTCAAGTTGGCGTACTAGCGAAGTAGTTGCAGCTGATTACGAATTACCACCAATCTGAGCATGCTTGGCATTCTTTCGTGTAAATGGCCTTGCAGAGACCGAGCACCCTAAGCCCTAAACCCTCTAGACTCCTCGCCTGCATTGCCCGAGTTGCGAGAGTCTAAACCCAAACCCTAAACCCTCCAGCAGGGCCCTCTGCAGGGTCGGGTTTGCCTACGGGCGAGTTGTGTGGTTTAATGGAGCCTCCGCAGCGATAATGCAGGTCGGAAGACGTAATACCAGTTCCCGTTCCTAGTCCGTAGTCTACACTACGTAGTATTGGTTATCATAAGATATCCCAATGGCCCCACTTCCATGTTTTCACCAACTTAGGACCCTATACTGTAGGAGCAGAACCTGGTCCTTCCTTCCTGAAATCCGATAGAGACGTCCTACGGTTTAGGGTTTAGGGTTTAGGGTTTAGGGTGAACATCGAGCAACGCCGAGTTTCTCCACACGTTCGTTGTGTCTTTGAGTGCTTGTGTAGTACTTGGTCTTACAGGTGCACACGACGCGGGTTTAGGGCATAGGGACTCTTAAAACGTAACACTAACCCGTAAAACCCAAAGAAGTCTCCCACAAGAATCGAAAGCTCACCCAAATCCTCACATACTTCGAACCCCCACCCCGCCTGCTGTCTTATAAATCCTGACTCCCAAACTCGAAACCCTAAACCCTCAACCCCATGCCCTAAACCCCAAACTCTAAAAACACCGAACTTAAAACCCAAACCCCAAACCCTCAGCCCCAAGCCCTAAATCCTATCCCACAACCTTCGGCCACCTGCTCAGGTAGCACGGGACAGGTCCTGGAGGACTCTGAGGTCTTGCTGTCACCGGGCGGCTTGCCCGAGAGTTTGGGGTTGAGGGTCCGGGGTTTAGGGTTTAGGTGTCCAGGCGTTCTTGCTTGCAAGCCTGCAGCAAAAAGGGTTTAGGTGTCAAGGGCTTAGTGGTTTGGAGGTTTAGGATTGTTTGGGGGTTTCGGGGTGTAGGTTTAGGGTTCAGTGCTGAGGCTTTTGGACTGGAGGGTTACTGGCTTTAGGTTTTAGTTAGGTTCGGGCTTAGGGCTCAGGGTTTTAGAATTCAGGCTTCAGAGTTTTGAAGTAGTTATAAGATTTTACGTGGTGTCTGACTTGGAGGCACTTTGCAAACAGGTGTTGGTTTGGCCGTAACGCGAACCCTAAACCCTAAAGCCCTAAGCCCCCAACCCCAAGGCCGCATCCCTCAACCCAAACCCCTAAACCCCAAGCTCTAAGCCCTAATTAAGCCCCACACCCTAAAACCCTTAGTGTTTGGAGTGCTGGCTGTAGGGCTCGGCCTCCGTGGGGTTCAATGTACAGTAGGGGCTCGGAGTGGATTTCAGGTTCATGGCTTCGGGTCGGAAGTTGCAAGGTTTAGGGCCGTTTGCGGCTTAGGGTTCAGGATTTAGGGTGTTAGGCTTTGGTATTTGCTACTAGTGTTAGTATTGGTGTGGTCCACATTCTTAACATGTTGATTCTCTTCCTTATTCTTCGTGTTAGTATTAGTATGGTTTGTAAAGGGAACGAAAGGGTATCGCATAGGCTTGAACGGTTTGTGGTGTGTGGTGGATAGTTCGAGTTGGAAGGCCCATTCTGGGATTGGCATGCCTAGTAACAATGAAACTGGAAGCAGAACGCTTTGCAAAAGTTGTAGCTTCGGAAAGGAGATAGGAACTACAGAGCCTTGGCAGTAGGGTCCTCATTGCACGGAGAGTGAGTTTCGTTTTTGAGGCTGGCACGTTGGGACTGAAAGTCCGGGGTAGTGTCCATGAACGGCCAAGGTGAGATCCAGCAAGTGACGCTGAGTTTCGTGACCGCGAGGGAACAGGAGCTGTCCGGGTTCCGTGGTTGGGGGAGGTTTTTGTGCCGGGTGCAGATCTTTCGGTGTAGGGCATACTTAAAGGATCATGGGACTTAGTAAGTAGGGTTATAATCAAGGTAACTATACGTATAACCCCAATTAGGGGACTTATAACCTTACTTACTAAGTCCCATGACCCTCCAAGTATAGGGGATCGGTCCAGGGCTTCTAGAACCCGCAGTCCCAGATCCTCATGTGGGTAGTTCTCTAAATTAGGGTCCCCTTTCAGGTCCCCAATATAATACGGCACCCTTATAAAAAGGACCCCAAAAAGGACCCTAATTTAGAAAACTACCCATATGGGGCCGAAGAGCTAGCTGAGGCCGGGAGTTGCCTATTTCAGGCAAAGCTTGCGCCCGATTTCTGCCCCGGCTTTTCCAGGAACATGGGATCGGAATCACCTAGCCTAAGGCCGAAAGCTAAGAGTCCCTTGTAGGCCACTTGTGAGCTCAGTGAGTCCGCCTTCCAACCGACGTGCAGATGAAAAGCCCAAGAGTGCCAGCATCCTGGAATGAAAACTGCAAAAACTGCCAAACCCTAAACCTGGGAAGCAAAAGCACCTAAACCCCAAAACCGCTAGGAGGCAAAAAACCCTCGAGGGCTCAAGCCCAGCAACTGCTTGCATCTAAAGCGAGGACCATGATCGCTTGAAGAAGGCAGCCGGCAGTGGCCATTTCGGTCAAGTGGAAACTCGTTTGAAGTTATCGAACTTACAGCCACGTGGGACTTCGGGTTTAGGTTTAGGGCTTAGGCTCTAGGACATAAGGTTTAGGGTTTAGGGGCCAGGGCCATTTTGGGTCTATCTGAACTTCTTTACGCCTAGGGGACGGATGCTTACTGTCGCTGGTATTCTCGGAACACTATGCCCTACACCCTCCCAGAAGCCTCAGACCCCCAAACCACAAGCACCTGAAGCCTAAACCCTATCTAACTCCTAAACCCCCTTCAACCGTACACCCAAAATCTCTGAACCGTCACCTCTATCTAAACCCTATGCTCGAAGCCAAAAACCCTTACCAAGAGAAGCTTCCTTCTTTAATTTAAGTCTCATATAAGGACACTCTAACCTCTAACAAAGGAGCCCTTGAAAAGGTAGAAGAACTCTCCGGGTCCTCAACCCGACACCCTAAAGCCTACAACCCTTAGGGTTTATAGGGTTTAGGGTTTAGGGTTTAGGGTTTAGGGAAACCCTATTAGGGTTTATAGGGTTTACCCTGAGGCTCTCATGGCTGTTTTTGGACTTTCTAGGGGAAAGTTTGGGCTTTCACCATGGGGGGTCCATGAGCCTTAGGGGTAAGGGTAGGGTTTAGGGTTTAGGGTTTAAGGTTTTGGGGCTAACCCTAAACCCCAATCAGTACTGAGCCTCCGAAGTCAGAGTCGAGATTTGAGCCTCGTCGCCTCTTCCCAGTCGCTCTTTCCCAAAGGCTCCTGAAGAATACAGGTACGAATACGGTATGAATGTAAGACCCAAAATGTTTTTTTCGTACTTAGACATATTCGGGATCGTTATTATGATTCGCAAAAGTATCCCCCACAACCGTACTTCGCACCATTTCGGTTCGGATGTATGTATGTATAATGTATGTATGTATGTACGTACGTACGTACGCACGTAGGTATGTATGTGTGTGTGTGTACATGCACTTCAACCACATAAGTATAGAGGCTTGATAGTAGGAATACTTCAGTGGATTCCCAGATACGTCGACCAAGTTACTTGTCAAGGCTTTTATGTTAGTCAGCACGCCTGTCTCATCCCGAGCGAATTCAGAGCCAAAGTCCTACAAAACCCGAAGCTCGAATCGGATTCTATCAAACCTTACACCTGTAAACCTATGAGACCCTAATCCTGCAAAGCACTAACCCGTGATCCCTTCAAAGACCAAAGCCGAAACTCATAGAACACTGGAAGAGACCCGAAACCCTACACAGCCCTACATCCCAAGCATTCTGTCGATGTTGACGGGCCCTAAAGCCTGAAGCCTAAACCTAAGGCCCCAAACCTTCAAATGATTCAAAACCTGAAAACCCTAAAGCCCCAAAAAAACCTAAAACCCTGAAAACCCTAAAACCCTAAAGCCCTAAGCCCTCCACCATAGCTCTTTGGGGAAAAACCCTAAACCCTAAACCCTAAACCCTAAAACCCGAAAACCCGAAAGATCGAAGGAGAGCCTGCTACTTCGACCACTGGATCCGAACATCACCGGCCAGGAGCGGTCCTTGACACGGCTCGGGGTTTAGGGCTTTCGGGTTTAGGGCTTTCGAGTTTAGGGTTTAGGGTTCAGGGTTTAGGGTCTAGGATTTCGAGTTAGTGTTTAGGGTTCAGGGTTTAAGGTCTAGGGTTTCGAGTGCAGCCTGGGACGAGACAGCTGCCCTGGCGTGAAGTTGCAAGCTAGTTGTAAAAAGGGTTTCGGGTGTAGGACGTCGAACACTCTACCCATCTTTGTCTCATGTTTTTCCTCATATTTGGCTCGTACTGGTTCTTGTATCTGTTCTCGTATGTATCTCGCAATTATATTTGTTTTCAGTACATCCCAAAGCTTCCGGGCCGGTGCCCGTCATAAGTGTAGGGTTTGGGGTTTAGGTCTAAGGTAGAACCCATGGGCCCCTAGTATGGGCCCTTAACCCTGGGACCCTAGTATACCTACTAGATATCCTAGAAATACCCTGAAGGGACCCTAGAATCCACTAAGGGCCCATGTTAGGGGCCCCATGGGTTCGACCATGGACTAGGGCTTGGGGCTTCGGGTTTAGGGTTTGTTTGAGATGGGGATTGGCAGGAGGGCTCGTGCGGATTGACGACTCCGAGGTCTCTAAGTGAATCCGTGCCTGTACAGTCATACCCTACCCCTTCATTAGGGTAGCTACTTTTTCAGAGAACAGACCCTCACCATAAGTTAGGTACTCCAAAAACGGGGTAGGGTATATCCTCACATAGCACCTGTCTGAAAGGATGGCATCACACCTCTCCTCATGGCCTGTGGCGGTGGCCATATGGAGGTTGTGCACCTGCTGCTGCTTAGCTAGATGCTTGGGGTTTAGGACTCTGAGCTTTGGGGCACCCTTTTGGAGTTTGGGACTTGTAGAGGGGGCGTGTCGTGGGGGCTTCGGATTTTAAGGACCTGGGTTTCAGGGCTGAGGGTCCGAGACGAGGATTTGGGAAGATTTGGTGTCTCGATATTGAGATCTGTTGTTCTACCAGCTTCTTGGAAGGGCTTTGGGCTTCGAGCTTTTCGAGGTCTAGGGCTTCAAAGTTTAAGGTGTACTTAAGCCCAATTAAGTCCTTCTCGATTTGAGCCCGCCAAGTCCAAAACAAGCTCCCAAAATTCCTAAACCCTCCCTAACCCCAGGTACCTACTATATAGGGTACTAGAGCCCCTAAGCCCTATATAGTAGGTACCTGGGGGGTTAGGGGGCATCAAGGGCCTAGTGAAGGAGGCTCTCAGTTTAAGGCTTTGTGGGAGCTCAGTCGCCTTCAATAGAATGCAGGGTGCAGGGCTGAAGGGATGTGACCAAAGGGCTGTTTTCTTCGCGCCCAAAAACAAAAGCGGCGCCGTGAGCGAATGTCGTAGGGACCCACATAGTTGCTAGTAACTGACAATAAGAATCATAGTTATACAATATAGCATACCCGCAAACCCTAGACTGATTGTTAATGTTCCTATGTCACACAGCGACGGTTTGGCGCATGCCAGAACCATGAGCTCACTGCGCACGGTAGTAATAGTCGTAGGAACCCTCGCAAATGTAGTGATGTTCTTAGGAATAGGAAGCAAACAAATCATAGTAGAGACTCGAGTAGCGACAATATAACAAGAGCGATTAAGACAGTAGTAGTAATACAGTAGGAAGAATTGCTCGTAGCAACAACTTTCACGCAGTCCAACTAACCCTTGACCGCTATTGGGGGGCCTTACTGCTATGATCCAAGGTGTGTACATTTTCAGCGTGAATTATACGGGCTCGTTGGGCTCTCTGACTCTCTGGGTATCTGTTCTTAGTGGGTCTAAACCATGAGTGCCCGACATGGGCAGCGAAAGCCATGAAGCCCAACACCCAAACAGTGGAGCCTGCTCTATAGTATAGTAGACCCTAAACCCAAGAAAGGCATCGACCTTTTGAGACTGTCCGGGCTCGAAGACAGATAAAGACTCCCTAGCCCGACCCCTTTAGGCATGGCAGCTGTGGCATGCGGCATAGCTGTACTATCTACCCATGCCGCGAATTTCGCTGATTGGGATGTGAAGGCCTTGTCGACGGGCTGGTTGAGCTGGATTGAGAAAGGGCTCAAGAAACCAGATTTGCATGAGCAGCGTATGGAAGATGCCCTCCGGAAGATGATGATGGAACACTTCCAGGGAGCCATACGATACCTGGCACACCTCCACGTCGTCGTAATACTGTTTCTCTTGTACCTTGTGCAGCAGAAGCCGGACCTTGTCACTGTCGTCCAGTTAGTGACGGTCTTGATTCAGTATCTCGGCTTCTGTTGGTTGGCGACAAAACATCTTACCTTCAACACGCTTCGGCTGTTTGCGCTGATGTCACATGTTGTTCACACCTTGTTCGTCGTCAGCACGCACTTCTCAGAGGAAGCAGACTACAACTTCCTGTCGGTTTTGTCGGCGGCCTTCCGTGTGTTTGGGACTGCTGTCATTCACGACCCGCCGGTTCTCATTCCATGTCAGACCTGGATCTGTGCAGTGGAAGTTGCATGCTACTTCGGACTGGAGGGGGCACGCCGCGGTCCTCTGTGGCACTTTCTCTGTGGTCAGTCTGTCATTCTGGCCTTGGTATGCGGAATTGCAATCATGGTCCAGGACTGGGCGCGAACTTGCATCAAAGCTTCATTCCAGTCGGCCGACGCCCATCTATCTCTGGAAGGCTTCCAGCGAGTATTGCGAAGTGTTTGCGATGCGGAAGTGCTGCTGGATGATAGTTTCAATATCGTTGGGGATGACACTCGCTTGAGACGTGTTCTGGCGACCCCCACCAATCTTCAAGGCATGAGGTTTACCGACCTACTCGACAATGAGGGAACAGTGAAGTTCGAGGATTTCGTGCGGAAGTCATGCAGCGCAGGCCAGAATCCGAAAAACAGTGAGGAACAGGAGAGAAAGTTGTACAGCATTCCGCCGTGCTTACGCGTCTCACTGCCAAGTGCTTATTCGCGGGTTGGCGTGGACATTTTCCATGTTCTTGTGCCGCGTTTTATGGATGCTGCAGGACCCCTTCACCTGTTGGCGTTTACAGAAGATCCAGATACGAGGCTGCAGCCGGACGCAACCCTGGGAGCGATTCCAGAAGCACTCTCCATGTACTCCGAAGAGGACGTTCAGGATCGCATGTCCACGGCTGCGGAGTCGGAGGGCGGCTACTCAAAACACAGTCTGAGCAGTTCGATGCTGTGCAGGGTACATCCTGTTCCCGAGCTGCGGGAACTTACGATGCTCGTGGATGCTAGTACGGACCAGCAGGACGTGCTGCAAGTACATGCCAAGTTCAAGCGAGACAAGCACCTACCAAACGACATCCACTCGTGCATGCCATGCTTGCAGACCATGCTCAGACCATCGGATTGGCTCAGCATCCGTATGGACGTGGCGAAGTTTGCGCATGCGCAGTGCCAGGCTGGTTCGCCAGACACACATGAGCTACCGTCCGTGATGCTTCGGAGGTTGGATGACCAAAGCAAGTTCTTGGCGGCCAACACGGTCAAGCTCGCCGCGTGTCGCGGCTTGGAGCCATCGAAGAAGTCCTCATTGATATGGGTCTACGTCCGAGATTTCGTGAATGACGAGGCCAACTTCCGAATGCAGCCGGGCAATGTATTATGATGAGGCCGTGCTCTACGGCTATCGCATCCCGGCCCCATTCTGAGGGGCATTATGAGCCGCCGATACGCACATGTGTGGCTTCATAAGTAGACTGCTCAGATTCCAAGTTGCGAGCTTCTGGCTTCCGTGGATAGGATAGTTGATAGGTTTATCAGGTTAATTTAAAGGGTCCAGTGTCCCGGGGCTCATCCGTGTAACTATGGTGTTTCTATACACGGCCAGGGAAGCGAAGAGCTCGCAGAACCATGCGGCTTTTCAAGTGGTCATCTTACCCAAAGACTCCAAAACCCCTGGTTTAAGGAATATACTTTAAATCATCTTAGGCTTCCTATTATAGTTTAAGGTCTATTTCTTAAGGGGTTTTGGAGTCTTTGGGTAGAGGTGGCCTCAGGATCGTCTTTCTCAGTTTTCCGCTTGCGGCCACAGAGACCGAAGTATTCAAAGCACCTAACCCTCATCCCCATTAAAGAGAACCCTTCAGTTCAGGAATATACACCTTGTTAGCCCTGATTTTCAAACATGCCGGAGGCTTCGGGTGCTTGCGCCGACAGCCTCTATGGAGTTACACCTCAGTTGTGGAGGCTAGGACTGCGTCGTCTTTAGGCTTGTTTTTTAAGATTGATGGTTGCGATGCTGCGATATGGTAAGGTTATCTCAAACTCCTAAACCGCTAAACCCTCCACTGCTAATCACCACTGGGACACCCAGCACAGCGAGAAAAAGAAGCAAAGTGCAGTGGGACCAATCGTCGTGAAGCCTTTATCTTCAGATTGAAAGCGAATTGGGCCGGGTAGCTTTTGATTTGTGAAGGATTCTAACGATGAGGGTATGATTGGACTTCTTCGATTCAGGTTCCCTCTGCATGGCCAGAAGGACTTCAGTGATGTCAATCTCTGAGTTCTGGGCCAGGGTTTAGGGCCGGGTTTTAAGGTTCAGGTTTACATAGGATTTTTTGGGGGGGTTGTGGAACCCTGGCTTTTATAGCTGTGGGTTTGGTCCGAAGGCTGTATAATATATGGTGTCTAGAGAGCCCAATACGCCTTAAGTGAGGAAGGTACCTTCCACTATGGGAACTTAGTTTTACGAGGTTTTAGGAATATTCCTAGTGTACAGCAGGAATATACCTGAAACGATTGGGGGGAAGAGCAATTCTGATGTGAGGCAAAAGCTTCCATTAACAGGTGTAGCTCAAACTACTAGGGACGTGGTCTTATGGTTGTTAATCCATTCCCCTGAGCTCTAAAGGGGTCTTGGTTGGATGCTGCCCCTGCACAGTAACAGTTGAATCGTGATATTCTCGCAGTAAATCGTACCATTGTTGTAGACCCTAAGGTTCAACATAGCCCAACAGCCTTATATAGTATGGTCTTTTGGGCCTTAATGGCTTAAAACATGGGTCTTTAGAATCTTAGAGAGAAATCCATGGAGTCCCGAAGCAAAAAAAAGAGATCCCTATAGAGACACTGTGACTGTTTAGGGTTTAGGGTTTGGGGTTTGGGGTTTGGGGTTTAGGGTTTAGGGCCCTAGGTTGGAATCCTTGGCCGACGCAAACCTCGCCACTCGCGATGGCTACTCTCCCTTGAGGCTGGCCTTCGAGCAGCCAGGCTCTCGATTTAGCCTTTAGGGTTTAAAGGGTTTAAGATAAAGGGTTTAGGGTTTAGGGGTTTAAGGTTTCGGGTTTATAGGGGTTTAGGGTTTAGGGTTTACCCATATCCCCCATAGTAGTTCCTTTTGGGGGTTCATGTTTAGAATCCTATATAAGGTAATCCCAAGAAGGAGCTACTATGGGGCCTATTGGTAGGGGCATAAATATGATTGCCAATACTATTTCTGGAGGGCTTCCTGATGGTAATCCTAGCATATTATGCCCCGTTTCGAGTTATTGAGGCCCTTACATGATGGGGTTTAGGGTGTGAGGGGCGGAAGGTGTCAGAGTTCATAGGTTGGATACCGCCCGGCCCTGTTATAGACTGGTACCGTATGGGGGCAGTACCCAATTCATAGGGTTTGATGAGAGAGAGTGGTTCAGGGGCTTCGGGGTTGAGGGTTTTGAGTCTGGTTGGGGCTAGACAAGTTTAGGCCGTGCGCCGGGAAATGTGATTTTTTGCATTCCGATACATTGTCTCTGACTCGTTTTCATTGCAAATAAGCACGGTTTGTGGGTTGTTGCCACATGTTGGGACGCAGGGAGTTCTCTAACACGACATCTCCCTCCGCATACACCAGAGCCGTCAAAACACCCAGAGTGTGTCTGGCAACGTCCAGTGTGGAAAACGACAGGGGATGTATGACACTTTCATCTCAATGTGGGGGCCCTTGTATTGCCCCCCCCCCCCCCCCCC
>CAJNDV010027779.1:0-25333 GCA_905221635.1 Symbiodinium sp. CCMP2456 | reverse complement strand
CTACTGCTCTACTTCTACTACTACTACTACTACTACTACTACTACTACTACTGCTACTACTACTACTACTACTACTACTACTTTCATTACCGCCACCACCACCACCACCACCACCACCGCCACGACCACCACTACGACTGCTACTACTGCTGCTGTTGCTGCTCACGCTCCTGCTTCCTACTGTTGCTGCTGATGCTGCTGCTTGTGTTTTTTCCGGCTGCTGCATCATGGCTGCCACAAGTGTGATATATCGTTGATTCCACTCGCCACCTGCACGCGTTATGGCTACAACGCAGAGATACAGATCAATACTTCAGAAACAGTATGTGGTCTTTATCCTCATTGCCGCCCGAAGCATCATGAGCATCATCGTCACCCATAGACACGCCAATGCGGCCAGAACGAGTCACATGAGCGTCATCAGCATGGGCACAGTCAAATGGTGATCATGATCGTCACCTTTGATTAACATCAAACAGCATCATCATCACGCGAAGAAGCCTCGGCCGCAGAGTTCCCATCCCCACTCCCTTGCTGCCCTAAACCCTACATATCCCAACAGATGATGGTTTGGGTCGAGGGTTTTAGATACTTTTGAGGTCTGCTTGTACTTCCTCTTCACCACCTGGCTGTCTGCGGGGTGGGTTGGCCGAGCCCGACGAACTGAAAATCGTTTCGACGACGCACAGGAGACATGGACTTGAATGGAGTAGCAGATTTCGTTACGCCTCTGAGTTCCTGCAACAAGCATTGTCTCAGAAACGGACAACTTCTGTTGAGTTTGGGCGTCGGCTTGAAGGACTCAAGAGAGTTTTCCCTCATTGGGATGGGAGCCCAGCGTTGTAGGTGCTAGCCCAAAAACTGTTAACTGCAGGATATAAGGGTCTGGTTTTAGTGGGTCGAGCTGTGCAGTAAGGGTAGTTGTCAAGTCTCTTGTGCAAAAAAAAAGGGTTCAGGGGATAACCCAAGATTGTCGGAATAGACACGACATCGCAAAGCCTGATGCAGACACTTATTATCCTTCCCCATGGGGCATGCCTCTTTTCACCAGTTGCGATGTGCTTCTGCTGTGTCGCCTCCAGTACACAGTTGCCGAAAGGGGCAAGGAACCATTCAGTGTTTAGGCTCCATGGGACTCGGAAACTCCAGGTTTTCCTGAACTAAAACACCGGTAATCATAGCTATATGGTTTAGGGTGCATTCCTTAATCAAGGGGTTTGGAGGTTAATTAGGTCGGGGGGGGGGGGGGGGGGGGGNNGGGGGGGGGGGGGGGGGTCAGGGTTTGTTCCTGTTCCCGATGCTTCCAGAATCTGAGGCAACGCAGGCCAATGATGCCTTGCTGAATTGTCACACGGCATTTAAGGTTTAGGGTTTGGAGTCGCGCAGAGTCGAACCCAAGTCAAAAGGCAACCCATACATCATTACATGCAGATGTAGCTCCTTTGTTGACTACACTATTGTCTCATTATGGAACCACGCCGAACAGATGCAGCAATTGTAAGGTTAGCCAATAAAGTAAAGGGTATTGCAAAGATAAGCCTGGGAGGTCACTACACAGAAGACCAAGTTGAAGTCATTCTGAAAGTTTCGTTCCTCCGAGCTTTGACGGCTGAGCATGTTGAAACAGAGCAGCGCAATTCATGCGACCATGGAACGCTGGCGTTGAGTTTCTCTGTAGACCTCAGGTTGCGTACTACATGTAAGGCAGGACCTTTGAGATGCCTTTGGGCATTCAAGCTGTAACTGGCTCCTCAAGAAGTTCAAGTCCTAGCCAGGCGGGAGGGAAAAGAAGTTCAAGATAGCCAGATGCCAAGCATCAGAAGGTTCAATTTGTGGAGAGGGAAAGGGAGCTAAGGGATGAACCTACCAGAAGAAAGCCTCTTCCAACTGTTCGTCGAAACCTGCACAGCCCAATAGCCCTGAAAAGATAGGTCTCCGCGGCTAAGGCGAGCAAGTGCGGCTCCTCGCCGCCCAGAAGCGCGTTCTTCGCCGCTTCGGGCGGTTCTGGGGTGCGCTGCAGCGAGGATCCGACTCACGGTATTTCTTGAACCTCCTGTAAAGGATCTACCAGCAACATAACTATAGGTATATGTGTGTGTATATAATGACATACATATGTAATTGTATGTAAATACCTTAAGAACCCAAAACTCACTTTTTTGTAGGTTCTTATTATAAACCCTAATATGGGATTTATCAAAAAAGTAGGTTTGGGGTTCTTAAGGTATGTGTATATATTTGTTTATAGGCTCCGGGTTTGCAGTTTTGGTTCTTGTTGTTTGGGTTGATGGCTCTGGCTTTGGAGTTTAAGTTGTTTTGTGAGTTTTGGACGTTGCGCGCTTTTGGTTTTGTTCTTCGGAGTTTAGATTATTTTTCTGTTTCAGTTTTAGGTTTAGAGATAAGGTTCACTAACGTACGAGATGTAGGACCCGGTAAACCCTGCGAGCATGCGATCCCGCAGCCACAGAGTAGCCGCACCGAAACTTAGCCTCACGTCGGACCGTTTGTGATTTAGGCTTTAGGGTTTACCTCTTGACGGGATTCAGGGCTTCGTGCATTGCAGTCACTGCTCAAAACAGGGTTTAGCTAATGACCCCAGGCAGAGTATCGAAACCTGAAAACTTCCAATATCATTTCTCGGGGTTCCTGATTGTAACTAATATAATGAGCGAGGTGAGGTGAGGTGAGTGGATGGCCTGGCGTTCACTTCGGCCCAACAGAAACGTTCCCTCCTGCCATCTCTTCCCAACCTATACTACGACGTGATATTCCCCCATTGTAGTTACTAAGGCCCCTATATTAGATGTTGTGAACCGAATCCTGCTAATCAGCAGAAGCCCTCGACCCCAAACCGTTGCAAGTCGCAACACCATGACATGTTGGAATTTGGAATCGGTAGGAAGATCTTCTAAGAGCAGACCAACATGTTTACAAACATATTTGTAGTACAATAGATTAAAGGTTTGGAGTTACGGTAAGGATTTACCACTCGAGCTTTATCATAAAACGGAAGGCCCAACACACATATTCAATTAATCGCAGAAACCACCACATAACAAACCTAAGCCCTATAAACCCTTACGAGCATGCTGACTAAAATGATGTTCGTGGCACGTCATGTTCGCCAAAGAAGCCTCGACTGTGAGCATAGATCTCAGCCATGCGAGAAGGAAAATCCCTAAACCCGAAAGTGTGCCACCCTGTTCCCTTGCTTCCTTCTGCAGGCCAGCAGTCGTCTGACGTGGCGGCCACTGTCCTAGCAACAGGACAGCAGGCCACCCTACATGATAGGACCTATACGGTTTAGGGTCTGGGGTTTTGGGGCTTAGGGTTCAATGTAGGGCTTGCAGGGTTTATTAGGGGATGGTCCACCCTTTTCCCTACAGTACCGAATCTTGACTCTCGATTTATGCTTGCAGGCCATCACTGCTTGCGGTCTTGGTGTGGCGCTGATGCTGGTGGCACGCCGCGCCTTTGCCTCAGCGATGTCTGGGTGTGCGATTGCTGGGAGCAAGCAGGCTCGGACGCAGCACATGGCTAACATGTCCAAAGCCTCTTACGAAATTTAGATAAACTGGAATGGCCCCGTGGCATTTGCTGCCAGGACAGGTCACCGCTGCTCACCCATAGTCACAAAGAGCATTGCTTGAGGTATCATGTCATGGTCAGTTGGCAGAAGGAAGTCCAACAGAACAGGCCACCCTAAACTCTTAAGCCTTTACGCCCTAAACTCTTAAAGTCAACTCTGAAACCCTAAACCCTTAAATCCTAAACCCTAAACTCCCAAACCGGACCCTCCACCGGCTTATCAGTGGGGCATCTCGACTTCGGAACCTCTCCTCCAGCTAGTCGCTTTCCGAGCTTCGATGCATCCTGAAGCCGATTTCAGGTGAGACTTTTGCAGTAGACATATAAACATATAGAGATATACACATGTCTACACAGATAATCAGAAATGTGTACATACATACATACATACATACATACATACATACATACATATATAGATATACACATGTACATTTACATATATATGTATATATACACATGTTCGCACACACACACACACATATATATATATATATATATATATATACATACAGGGAGAGAGAGAGAGAGAGAGATTAAGCCAAAGTCGCCTGAAGACTCCGGCGCTTCCTTGCACCCTCGCAGCTCTACCTGTGTGCGTTTGGGGAGCATATGGGAGTTTCTGAAAATACGGGTACCTTTTTTGGGGTCCTTTTTTTAAGGATCCTAGGTACTAGATTAAGGTCCCATATTTTCGGAAAGCCCCCATATCGCCCCAGACCCCTGGCTGGCCTTGTCTATTGGGGATTCTGGTGATGCGGCTTGCGGCTGTTGCCGGAGTCCCGACTGTGTGAGCTACTATAGAAGCCTGAATTCGTAGGGTTCCTTATTATACATGCAGCACAACATACCCCAAAAGCCTATTCTTATTATTCAGGCCCCTGAATAAGGGTGCCTGTAACAGTTCATAGAAGGAGTCGGTAAGGCTTTAGGGATTGCTTACTGCGTAGCTGGGCGTTCTCCTCACTCTCAAAAAGCCTTTAAAGTACGCAAGTATAGTATAATATCTCTGGTTTTTGATATATGATAGTGTCCTCATGTCTATAAGTCCAGGTATAGAGAACCAGGCTAGGGAAGGGTTTAGGATCTCTATGTTCTGACACCCCAAACCCGGAGAGCGGGGCGTTTTTAGGTCTGCAGCGGCACAGCCTCAGTTGGCGATCTTCCTATGGTTCAGGGCGCCTCGTCTGCAGTGAACTTTGGCTTGTGGCTTCGGGCGTTTAACTTCGGGTGCAGAACCCATGCCCAGGGTCGGCGCCCCTTCTTTTCGTCCCGTCTCAACAAGATTTTTAGGCTTTTGGGGCTTCGGGCTGTATCGTCCAGAGTTTCGGGGTGGAGGGTAGTTGTGCTGGTGCTATTCGAGGGAAGGGATGCACCCGACGACTTCAGAGCATGTATGTTCGCTCGCTGCAGACGGTTGCCAGCAGGTGTATCGGCCCCTCCATGAAAGCTGTGCCTGTATAAAGCCTGTATATGAAGCCTCCGCAAGGAGGTGGGAACATGGGGGGGGCTGGCATGAAAGGTGTACTTCTGTTTATATGTATATATACACATCATATATACATGTGTATATATATATATATGTATGATGAGTTGTTTATTGCAATATAAATTGTAAAGCTTTCCCCTGCCACAGAAAGAGTATATCCATGGGGGCTATCATACACACAGGTGTGTATGTATATGCGCGTATATACATCTATATACCTATGTGTATATACACAGTGTCCCCCGCTTTGTGTGTGTATGTGTGTGTGTGTGTTCATACTTACTTTACGCATGCACCAACATACATACTGGCCTTCTAGTATGGGGAGCTGCATCCCATCCCTTGGGCTGTTGTCCCGGATGCAAATGCTGCTGCAGAGAGTCCTTAAGTCTGCACCTCTCACGCCATGTGTCAGTCGATTCGGCTCGGGATTTATCCTTCGCTTTTCGGTCAGGGTTAGGTTGTTGAGAGGGTTGTTGTCGTCTACGTGCCATGCTTAAGACTTGTCGGGCTTATCTCGGCCTGAAAGGTACAGCCGCTCAGCACGCTTCCAAGTGGCCTAGAGCCTAAACTTACCAAGTACCCTCAAACCCGAAATCCTTATCTTCCGAGGCTCTTGAAGCACCTTAACCTGAGGCCTAAACCCGGCTAGGCCGAGTTCTGGGAGCGTAAACCCTGGACCCAAATACTAAAGCCCCCACATAAAGCCCAAACTTTAGGGTTTAGGGTTTAGGGTTTAGGGTTTCAAACCCCAGGTCTCGTATCCCAGCTTTGGGCGCCCTTGCAGTTCTTAGGCTTCTACATACGGCCCCCTGGCCATGCACTCACATTGGGGATCGGCTTCAGGGTTTTTGGGGTTGGGTTCGGGGTTTAGGGTTTAGGGTTTAGGGTTTAGGGTTTAGGGGTTTCGGGCTAGGCTCGGGGAGTGGAGCTTTGGGTTTTGCCTCTAGTTTTCCCCCGTCTGCCCGGACCCTAAACCCTGAACCGTTGAACCGTCGACTCTTGTTTCTGCCCAGGGTTTAGGGCACTAACAAGTAGCCCTAACAAGACAGGTGGGTTGTTTTCGGTTCATTTCGGAGTTTGGGCTCGGGCACGTGGGGTTCAACGCTTTCTGAGGCTTTCGGACGTGGGGGTTCCGGGTTGAAGGCTTGCGGTTTCGGATCTTCTGACGTTGCTTTCGGTGTCGTGCCTGGTGCGCGTTCACCGGTCGAGCTGAGCATGGAGTAGAGTATGCTTGCTTGGCCTCTTGTGACAACGTGAGCTGGTAGACTTTTATAGTTTCGTAACTGTAAGGAACCCATACATATATATATATATACAGTTATTTATTTATTTATCTATGTATTTGTTTGTTTATTTATATACATATGTACATGTATATTGTAACCCTTATGGTAGCCCGTACAAGTTTTCAAGCAAACCCTTCATTGTGTTGGGGTGGTGCAGAGCGTTCCAGCTTCTAGAATGAGATTGACTGGAGTACGTGTGCAGAAGCTTGCGAAACCCTACGCGCACGGTGTCCCCTAAAACTCTCAACCCTACGTGAGGCGTGTGTTGCCCATAGTCTCAGCCTCTGCAGCTTTCATCCATGAGCTGTAGGGGCGATCTGTCTAATCGTCCATGGAGGTTCGAAATCATGAGTCTAGGCTTCAACCAATCACGCTGGAATACTACGTACAGCAGTATTTTCTCATGCATGGTCCCTGCACAATTCTTTCTTGTGTGTGGTGTAACATTGCCGACAGCACACACTGCGCCAGAGCACACCACACCAGCAACACACCACCACCACACCTTCACCGCCACCACCACCACCACCACCACCACCACCACCACAACACCTTCACCACAGCACACCCCACCACACCACACGACACCAAACGCCACCCCACACCCCACACCCCAATGCATCGCGGCCCCGCCACGCCAAACCTGAAGACATAACGCTAACCAAGCGCTCTGACCCAAAGGGTCCTAGGTACTATAGGGATACTTTCCCAAATCAGTTACGTAGGACCCAGTGCCTCGAAGTAAGAGTCTGAGTCACCCTAGGCTCTTGACATGTTTCATAGTAGGTTACTGACCATTGTAATCCTAAGACATTCATTATGCTCAAAAGGCGAACTTGCCCTAAAGCCCTCAAGCTCTGACTCAGGTCCGGGGAGCCGGGGGTCTAATTTATAGGGACCCTACAAAAGAGTAGGGTTTGGTAGGTTGAGGTAAGATATCCCCAAACCCGAAACCAGCCTCCTTCGATCCTGCAACGATCGCCGAGGCAGGCGCGGCAGGCCCTCGTCGACCTGGAGGATGCCAGGATGCCGCTTGAAGAAGACACGGTTTGGGGTTTAGGGTTGAGGTGTTTAGGGTTTGGGGTTGAGGGTTGAGGGGTTTCCTTGTAAACGTGTTTACCATGTTGGGCATGTGTTGATGGTGCCGTTTGCTGCATGGTCATGCTGATGGTCCTTCTTGTCAGGGGGGCTTGGAGGGGGTCGGTCGGGCGATTGGGGAGGGGGGAGGATAATGCTCAGGATTGGCGTCACGGTGATGTTACTCGTTCCGAAGATGTTGCCGATGATGACGTTGCTGCTGATGATTATGCTGATATGGTATGATGCTTCGTGATGGCGATGCTGATCAAGGCCTGCTCCGTAAACCCTGAACCCTAAAGCCCAGAACCTGTAAGCCCTAACTCTCAGTCTTGGCCTTGAGCCCGTTTCGACTAACCCTTGTGGTAAGCGCAAGCCTAAACCGGAAAGATCCGGACGGCAGCTCCAGAAAAAGACGGCTTTCGAGAAGTCAGGTTTTGACCAACGAGCACTCGTGCTCAAGCAGAACGGAAAGAGTGCAGATCAAACGAAGCGCAAAGAGTGAAGCTAAGAGTAATTTTACCTCCGAGCCTAAACTAATATTTTTGGTCCTAAGGCCCTTCTTTGAGCCTAAATCCATGAGCGATTGCGTTTCCCAGTGGTTTCGTGCTCTCAAAGTCATAACCCAGCCCTAAACCCTAAACCCTAAACCCTAAACCGTCATAACCCAGCTTCGAGGCTGCTCAACCGGCCGACTTCGGAGCTGGAGGCAGCCGAGGCGTTGGAGAGGAGGCCGCGGGATGAGACGGAGGGTTTCGGGGTTTTTCATGGGATTTAGGGTTTAGCATGGGGTTTAGGGTTGAGGGTTTCGGGCTTTTCATGAGGTTCAGGGTTTAGGGTCGAGGCTTTCGGGTTTCTCCATGCAGTTCAGGGTTTAGGGTTGAGGGGTTCGTGTTTTGTTCATGGGTGCAGCGTGGAAAGCAACAGCTGTCCTGCCATGATGCTGCAAGCCAGTTGCAAAAAGGTTTTTGGAGTTTAGGGTTTGGGGAGTGGTTGGTCTTGGGTGTGTGTGTGTGTGTGTGTGTTTGTTTTGGGTTTAGGAAAGTTTAGGATAGAGTTATGTTTGCCGTTGTTGTTTTGGACAGGATGAGATGGTAGCAGTTTTGGTGGGTTCGCGATTCTGGAAGACTTTGTCACTTCGGGAGGGCTTGGAGAATCAGCGAGTCGGCAAGGAGTACAGCAAGAATGAGGCTGTAGGCATTCTACCCCCGGAGGTAGTGTACCAATCTACCCCCTATCCCCCAGGCTCAAGACGCAAGAGTTCAGGCAGCAGAACTTTCAGAGCCTGACATCACCCGTGCCTGGCAAGCCCTGAACCGCCACAACTCTAGCACCATGTGCCGAAACTCTGAGCCCCTCCAGAAAGCCGAAACGTACGTGTTTATTTTGGTGTAGAGGTTTAGGGTTCAGGGTGTTCGCTGGCATACAATCCAAGCCCATGATGAACAACGGGATTAGGTACTGGTAGGGCCTAGTATGGCTTAGTGCTAGAATCACCGTTTAACAACTTGGTGCACAACCCTAACAGGCTCCCCCGCCTGGCCTTCTCACTACATAAACTCCTATTCCTTAAAGCCTGACCCTCCGAAACAAAGAGCCGCTTCTTCTTTGATCTGGCTACTTTTGTCAGGGGCATCTCCTGAGCTCTATGTTTGTCAAACCCTGAGCCCGTAACCCTTCAAAACAAAAAACTGTAAACCCTAAGAAAACACGTTTCACCTTAAATCCTAAGGAAACAGTGCGTAACCTTGAGCTTACTCAGGAAACCGGTTGTTAGTTTAGAAAAGCCCTAAGCCCCTAAACCCGAAGAATCACCCGCCGACTACAGACCAGAAGCCTCGTCTGCATTGTCCGAGCGTGAGAGCCGAAACCCTAAACCCTTACACCTCTAACTCTAAACCCCTAAACCCTGAACCCCTAAACCCTGAACCTTGAGCTTATTAAAAAGAACCCTAAGCCCTAAACCCTTAGTGTATATACGCAAAACCCCTAAAGCCCTAAATCCTGAACCCCTAAACCCTGAACCACTCCTTAGTTTATTAAAAAGAACCTTAAAGCCCTAAACCCTTAGTTTATAAAAAAAACAAAACCCCTAATTCTGAACCCTACTTTTGGCTCTCTTAAAAGGGACCTTATTGAGAGGGTCTATACCCCCAAGGGTCCCCCTAATCCTAGCTCCCTAAAGCCCTAAACCCGAAGAAGACGAGGCAGCTCAGTTCGGGGCTCTCGGCGGAGGCACTCTCCAACCTCCCACAAGCTGCCCCAGGCTCCTGGAAGAAAAGTTGCAGGCTTCCCTACTTTAGGGTTTAGGGTTTAGAGTTTAGGGCTTTGGGTTTAGAGTTTAGGCTTTAGGGTTTGAGGTTTAGGGTTTAGGGTTTAGGGTTTAGAGTTTAGGGTTTAGGGTTTAAGGTTTAGGGTTTAGGGTTTAATGAGAGTTTAGGGTTTAGGGTTTAGAGGGTTTCAGTGAAAAAACCCTAGTTAGTAGTAGAGTAGAGTAGGTAACCTTTAGCCATCTTTGGGAGGGGCTATAAGTCCTGTATTGCCCGAAAGGTTAACCCTTAGTTCCCCTAGGATACTGGACACCGAAGCTTGGAAGGTTCTGCAAGACTTTCATTAAGGAGTCCTACAGTGAATTTAGGGTTCAGGGGCGTTTGAGTTTAAGATCTGGCTTCTGCTTCCTGGAGTCTGAGTTCGGATTTAGAATGAGGTGTGAGGAGGGTTGCGGTTTGAGGCTTTCCTGGAAGGACAGGGTTGCTATGAGCGGAATTCGAGAAACTCTAGTTATAAACCCTAAACCCTAAACCCTAAAGATGTGTTCCAGGGGCCCAGGCGCCCCATTGGGACCACGTTTTGATGTGACACTGTGTTTTCTTAAGCCTCAATTTGAATCAACAGGGTTTAGGGTTTAGGGTCTTCTGAATCTTCGAATCTTGACATGCTGGTGTTTTGTCATTCTTGGACCAGGATGAGGATGACGAGGAGGAGGATAGATAGTGGTTCTGATTGTGGTGGCGGGTCGTGGCGGCTGGTGGCTGCCTGAATCGAAGCTGTAAGTAACATAACCACACCAAGTGCAGGTTGCACTGCCACTTCTAGTCGCGGACAAAACCCTGCAACATGCAGACTAAGGACCAGAAATACCACAAGGCCTATTCTGCGGCTAGTTTAATGCAGGAACATTTTTCGTCTAAAGCCCCAAGGCCTGAAGCCAATGGAAACAGATTCGCCAGGCTGCCCTTTGGTGGAGTTTCGCGACGTGTGGCGCCCTCAGTTTGCAGCAACATGGGAGTTTCCGAATAGTAGGGGTACCTTATTTTGGGGTCCTTATAATAAGGATCCTACTATTTAGGGTACTCTATTAGGGTCCCCTATTTTCGGAAACCCCCACATTGACAAAGCTCTGCATGATCCTCAACAAAAAGCATAGAAGCGACACCACCAGAAGTCACAAGTATTCGGCTAAAGGGAGTTCCCACACTTCCGGTAGGTCTTGTTCAGCAACCCTGAACCCCCAAAACCCTAAACCCCTAAACCCCGAACCCCTCAACCCTAAACCCCTAAACCTCTAAACCCCTCAACCCTAAAACCTAAGCCCCTAAACCCCTAAACCCTAAACACTACTAGCTCCCTTCTGTCAGGTGGTTCCGCTACGAGAGCCATCTCCCCTGGATTTTGCAGGATGGGAGCAGAGCAGCACTGTGGTGTACACGGTTTTAGGGTTTTTGGGTTTTAGGCTGAAGGGATTCAGGGCTTAGTGCATGGCAGTCCCTGCTCAAAAACAGGGTTTTAGGGTTTAGGGTTTAGGGTTTGCAGGACTCTCGTGTTCAGGGATTTAGGTTTGAGTTTGGCGGCGCTACTTCGCAGATGCAATGATCTGGAAGTGCTGCTTCCCAGCTGATTGGCAGAGTCTGGGTTCAAAAGGGTTTAGGGTTTCGGGTTTTGGGGTTGAGGTTTAGGGTTTACAAGGTTGTATAGGTTTTTTGGAAACTACGGAGTTACCTTGTAACTAGGCTTCTAGAAGGTTTTGTTGAAAGGCAGTGGCAGTGGTTTTGTTCGACACATTTACAAAAAGCAAGCCTGGTCCTCTTGAGATTGTATTTCAGGCCCCTAAACCCTAAACCCTAACCCCTAATATAAACCCTAAGCCCCTAAACCCTAAACCCTAACCCCTATAATATAAACCCTAAACCTACCCTAAACCCCCAAATCCTAAACCCTAAACCCTACACTCCTAAACCCCTAAACCCTAAACCCCTAAACCCTAAACCCTAAAC
Organism: Symbiodinium sp. CCMP2456; assembly: GCA_905221635.1. Lineage (NCBI taxonomy): Eukaryota > Dinophyceae > Suessiales > Symbiodiniaceae > Symbiodinium > Symbiodinium sp. CCMP2456. Next base: position 13,616 of record CAJNDV010027779.1, on the reverse strand, counting down.
CCTAAACCCCTAAACCCTAAACCCTAAACCCTTGCTCTGTGGAACCTTGGCTCCGGGACTTGGGGCGTAGCGGTTTGGAATGTTTGGGGTTTCGTCATCAAGCGTTAGAGGAAGGGTTTAGGGTTTAGGGTTTAGGATAGTGCAGAGGTGAGGGGTAGTAGAGGGGCGTGGGATAGCTAAGGGGTTTGGGATTCGGGGCTTAGGTCGGAAAGAGGTTTGGATTTCTGATTTATGGCCGGTGATGCACCTTAGAGACTAGAGAAACGGTGGGCAGACAACTTTAGGGTCCTGGTTGGCCTTGCCAAATTCAGTTGGAAATGAAAGCCTGACTGTCGACTCTACGCCCCAACCCGCACCCCGTAGCACGTGGGACGCATCCATGCTTCCACCGACTGGGCCATTGTTAAGGGACTTGCTTCCAGTTTGACTGGGTCAAGAAGAAGCATGCTATTCATTATCTTTCTTGAAACTAAGGAAGTTCAGTCCCTTCATTAACAGAGCGAACACTTAATAAAACACTCCACTGGGTAGTGCCAGCTCTGGCGATGCTGTTGCAGTGGATCTGGCGATGGCAAGGGAGGCAAGAGTGCCATCGATCTTTCCGAGGAGTGCTTTGCCCGAGGTCACAGACAAGCTCCGGGAGGGAGTGCAGGAAACAGGTGTACAAGATTCATCTCTTGAACGAGCTGGGCCGCACGGAGCCGATCTTGTATGTGGAGCTAACCCTAAACCTTAAACCCTAAACCCTAAACCGTGCCCAATGTATCAGTGTGGCATACATCGGCTGTGACAGCTTGGCCACACCCTAAAGGAGCCTGTATAAGACACTGTTTAATCTCACTCAGCCCCTTATAGCGTAAAGCCTGCACGAGAGCCTTCAACCCCTAAGCCCTAAACCCTGAACCCTGAACCCTGAACCCTGAACCCTGAACACTAAACCCTAAACCCTAAACCCCTAAACCCTAAACCCCTAAACCCTGAACCCCGCACCGTCCCCGAAGGGCCTGTCCTTCTGCATTGAGCCGGGGCAGTTCATGGCGATCGTGGGGCCATCTGGCGACCCGACTGGAAGCTCGAGGATTGGTGGGTTTAAGGCTTCATGGGAGTCCCTAAAGACTTGTGGATGCAAAACAGTCCAAATCGAAACTTGAAAGCCCTAGTCGAAATACAAGCCCCATATAATATTATACGGTTTCGGGAGGGGTTTGGGTTTTAAGACTTACGGCTTTGGGATCGCAGGGCTCGAAGTGTGGAGTTCAGGGCTTCAGGTGTTTCGGCCTTTCAGTTTATCAGGGTTTAGGGTTTAGGGTTTAGGGTTTAGGGTTTAGGGTTTCGGGTGTGCCGGGTTTCCCTGTTAAGGATTTCCGAAGGGCTCAGATGTTGCGTTGCTCGCTTTAGGGCTAAGGTTTCAGGTTTAAACGGTTTAGGGTTTAGGACCTCGAGGACTCGAGGCTTAAGGTTTAGAGCGGGCTTAGGTCACGTGGCGAAGTTGAACTCTGACGGTTGCTTAACTTAGCGGCGGGGGTAAGTACTTACTGATGATATTCCTCAGGGCTGTTTGAGCAAACATTTGTATTTTTCAGCATAACATAATTACCCCAAAACCCAATCCAATGTTCAAGGCCCCTGTATTAAGGCTCGTGCATGTCTCCCGATATGTAATTAATGACCCTGGTTGATAGAAGTTCGAAGCTGTCCTTCCTGACCTCTGCTCCTTTGGATTTGATTAGACTCTAGAGTTGGATTATCTGTGTCATATGAAGGCTGTATATACATATATATATATATATACATATACACGGAGTTCATAATGTTCACATACGTACATAGATACACACTGACGTGCATACATGTACATATACAGCTACATATGCATATGTACCAGTTTGTATATATATATATATATGAATGTACGGATGTATATACACATGCAGATACATATATGCAGTGTGTGTGTAGAGGTTATATGCTTCGCGTGATTGTAAGTACAAACATCCGTTCGAAGCCATCGATGGTAAAAGGGGCCCAAAGAACTGCTGGAACATAAACCGAGACCTCGACAACCCTAAACCCTAAAACCCTAAACCCTAAACCCTAAATCCTAAACCCTAAACCCTAAACCCTAAACCCTAATAGCCACAAGCTTGAGGTAGTGGGAAGAGTTCTCTCGGCCGCCTTGTGCCACGGCTCTTGGACACATGCAAAGGCCAGCCGCTCACACTTCGGCGCTCTTGACCCTACATTTTACTATTGAGGTACTTAGGACCCTTTGGGCTAATTAGCAGGTCACTGTCATACAAAATATATAAATACAAAAATACAGATATATATATATATATATGCTTAGTAACCTAGCATCCAGGTAGCCATCGCCCCAAGCGAAGCCCAGACATCCAAAACGTTAGAGTTTTGCGGACGCCTGCAACCTAGATTCTTTCGATCTTTTACGAAGCCTCTTGGCTCTACTCTACTTCTAAAATTCCTCAAGCAACCGTCACCCCAGACTGCACATGCTCACAACTACAAGCCCTCCAACAGCGACTCCCAGCCCTATATTGGACCTTTCTTGAAGCCTCACAGTGGATTAGTGGATTGTTGTTGAATTCTTGCAGCGTAGAATCCTTGTATAAGACGCTTCGTTGCATGCCACTTCAGAATCCTGTCCATCCGAGCCTTATAGATAGAGCCGGAAGGCAGCGTTCTCTTCAACGGGGTGGACGTCCGCCACCTCCAGCTTTCAGAACTGCGCAGCCGTTTGGCCGTGGTTCCCCAGGCAAGGAACCCCAAAGAACACAAGACCCTTTGATTTAGGACTATGCCTTGTGGCTTTCGTAGTTCAGGGAGTTCGGGTCTGTAGGAGCTTGCAGAATTTCAAAAATTTCGTGCGGGAGGGGCTCATGTTCTGTACTTGTAAACTTCACGATTGATACTTTCACATGAGTGGTGGTCGGGCCAATGTGAGTGAGGCTTTCCGGTGTGGCTTTCTAGAGAAAGGGTTTTCGTCCGCTTGATGTTCGACTTTCTTTTCGAATGTTTGCTTTTGAAGATTCCGGTAGGAGGAGTGAGCTGGAGCCGCCACGAACGTAAACGGTCAACCCGAAACTGTAAGCCTCAAATCCGAAGAGGACTATATTTGACTGTATATACAGTTATATGTTATACATATAAATACGTATGTATGTTTATATACATAGCATTGCTAAACCTACAGGTGCCTGAACCCTGACACCTAAATCCTAAACCCTAAACCCTAAACCCGAAACCCTGAACCCTGACACCTAAATCCTAAATCCCGAACCCTGCCGGTCCTCTCCGAGGCCCGATGAGGTCCTTGCAGTTATCAGTATGAGAGTGTTCGAAAGCAAGGGACTCGTGTATGAATTGATGGATGCGTATACCAACCCTAAACCCTAAACCCTAAACCCCTAAGCCCTAAACCCTAAAGCCCGAAATGTTTTTCGGACCCTTATCAGACTGGACCTTAACCCTGCGCATCTCATTTTCAAGAGTGCCCTACTGGATTACTCGGGACATGCTTGAAGTTTGAGGTCTGACATCATTGCCAAGTCTATTTCACTAACGCAAGAAGAGCCGTTATACAACTGGAGTTTAAGCCCTAACCCCATTTATATAACCCTAAACCCCAAACCCCTAAACCCCTAAACCCCTAAACCCTAAATCCTCAACCCTCCCCCTAAACCCCTAACCCCTAACCCCTAAACCCCCAACCCCTACACCCCTAAACCTAAATTTGCGGATCATCGACCTCAGACCCCGGCCTCAAAGCTCCAAAAGGGGCGATAGCTGAACCCTGGGCTTCAACCGAAGCTACGAGCCATGAGCATTAATATCGGAGCCAAAATAAGTATTGGTACTATTTTCTGGGGTTCCTTATAATCGTTATAGTATGATATACCCCAAAACCGCATTCCAATTATTAAGGCTCCTATATTCAACTTTACCCATACATCCGAAAGCGTATGTAGTATCATAGCCCACTATGTTGAAGGGGTTTGGGGCTGCAAATAAAATCCTTTACTGTATCCAAGCCTGGCTGCGAAGGATGTGGTGGTCTTCAACTCAACCCTGCTCCGAAATCTCACCTTCGCGCGCCCGGGTGCATCGAAAGAGGAGACACCTCTCCCCATTCTTATCGGCGCGATGGGGATCCAGGGGTTCGCCTTGATTCACAGTGAGTCCTACCTGTATCTGTGATGCTAGTGTCCGCCTTCACCGCGGCCACAATGAGCAGCACATGTTCTTGATCTGAACTGATTTGAGATCACACAACAGGACGTGTTGTACTTCTAAGCCCCAAGTTCGATCCTGCATGCTTTGACATGGAGCAGACGCCGACTTGATCACGTAGTTCGGGCAGAGAGAATGAGAGAGCTGGTGAACAAGGCATTGTAAAATACACATACCGTACACATGTATACACACAAGTGTGTCTGTGTGTGCATGCCTACATGCAGCGAGGGATTCATCGTGTCACGACTCTGTACCAATGTTGGTCCTTCCATCGTCAAGAGCTAAGCCCCAAGCTTTAAAACACGCAGGCTTGAACAGGGGCCATTATCATCAACCTGAAACCGGGAAACCCAAGCTCTAAATTCTAAATCCTAAACCCGATTGAAGGCCCAGGAATCCCCGCCTGTCCTGCGCGGGTGTGCGAATCAAAACCCGATTAAACTGGCTATGGCTCGGGACGTTTCACAGTTCGTGGTCTCGATTCCGTGATGCCAATTTTGCTTTGGGGTTTAGGGTCGAGGGCTCTGCAATCGTAACTGTCAGCGAGCTCATGTGTTGCAGGAACAGAATCAATTACCCTTGCTTCGTGTTCGGACGATGTTGCAATGCTCCACATCCTGCGACTCGATGGGGAGCCGCTTCAAGTTGACATTGAGGAGATCGCTACAGTAAGCGACTTGAAGAGATACCTGAAGAGAAGGCATTACTATCCCATTTGCCTGCAACTACTGCTGCACGAGCACACGAGGTTGGACGATTCAATCAGGACAGTTTCATTGCTGCAGGATTGGGACGATTCTGATGCTTCTGCCCGGCCGGATCTGCTAGATGCCGCACTCCACATCCAGCTTGTCGTGGCATCGCCGTCCACAGATGCAGAGAAGGCTGCAGTTGAGCGGGAGTGTCGTCATGCTTATCATTCGGGCCAGCTCAAGGTTACGCAGCGGCTGCTGAAAGCAGGTGCCCACAGGGACCTACGTACGTCTAACAGAACATTCCTCCTTGATGCAGTTGACAAGGGCAGTGAGGCGATGGTGCAGTTGCTGCTGCAGGCCTTGGCTACACCGGACCTTCGAGATCGTTACGGAAGGACAGCCCTCATGCTCGGAGCTCGCCAGGGCCACGCAGAGATCACTCAATTGCTGCTGCAAGCTAGAGCGGACAAGGATTTGCAGAGCACCGCCGTCTTCAAGACAGCTCTCATGGAGGCGGCTAGCAAGGGCATGCGGAGATCGTAGAGTTGCTGCTGCGAACCGGCGCAGACAAGAACGTCTCAGACCAGTTTTCGAAAACAGCTCTCATGCTGGCAGCCCAAAAGGGCCACGCAAGCAGTGTGCAGTGGCTCTTGAAATTTGGGGCCGAGAAGGACTTGTACAATTGGAGGAGACGGACAGCTCTGATGCTGGCAACACAAAAGGGCCAGACGAGGAGCGTGCAGTGGTTACTCATGGGGCCGAGAAAGACTTGCAGGATTCTTTTGGCAAGACGGCTCTCATGTTTGCAGTGGACATGGGCCACACGAAGATCATAGAGTTGCTGCTGCAAGCCCGTGCCAGCACGAACTCGCATCATAGTTATCCATTCCCGAGTGAGACTGCTCTCCTGATCGCAGCTCACCATGGGAGCACCAGGGTCGTGCGGGGAGGTCCCGGCCAGGGGACAGCTCTCATGTGTGCGGCATCCTCCGGCGCCACGGAGACGGCAAAGGAGCTTCTACAAGCTCGCGCCAATCTCAACGCACAGGATTCCAGGCGCATGACAGCTCTCCTGCATGCAGCTCTTTCGGGCAAAGAAGAGGTCACACAGTTGCTGCTGAAAGCTGGCGCCGACGAGGACTTGCGGGATATCCGTGTCAGAAATGCTTCCATGCTGGCAGAGCTTGTGCCCACCCCTTCGAAGCTTAGGTTTTGACTAAACTCCAGGTGGGAACCGTCATGATTTTCAATGTGCGGAATGTACACCCTAACCCCCCAGGTGCCTACTATATAGGGCCCTAGGGGCTTTAGTATAGTACCCTATATAGTAGGTACCTGGGGGGTTAGGGTTAGTTTGCTGTTGTGTCTCAGCGGCTGCCAGGGCCGCTTGAACTTCCAGGTCACCAAGTCACGAGGCCGCTGCTTAAAGCAGAAGCTTGTGAACCCTCCACAAAAAAGTCAGCACAGGAAAGCTTTTCAGGGTTTAGGGTTTTATAGGGTCTTGGGAGGCCCATCATTCTGGGACAGCTTGACGATTGATCGAGAGGAAAAACACGCCGTGAGGGCTCCCAGTTGGAATTTCTCGACGACACCGGTTCCGTGAATCCTTAGGGCTAGCAAGTTGTTGAGGATATGTTTGCAGGATGTCTGTAGTGGTAGTCCTGCAGCAAAGCCTGATATTCCTTAGCACGTGGCGAGTTCTTCCTTGGTGGCTCTTGGGTTACCCTAACCCCCAGGTACCTACTATATAGGGTACTAAAGCCCCCAAGGCCCTATATAGTAGGTACCTGGGGGGTTAGGGTTATGTACGTCGCCTTTCGTGCCCCACCTGCTACTGCAATTCAGTCGTTGAGACCCAGGGACCTCCTCCCCAAAGGATCCCACAGTAATTATGAAATGTAGAGGATCCTATAGTAATTATACAATGTAGAGGATCCTATAGTAATTGTATAATGTAGAGGATCCTATAGTAATTATATAATATAGAGGATCCTATAGTAATTATATTGTGTAGTAGTAATGTAGGGGTTCTATGTTAGGAGTCAGTGTTATGAGTTTGCCAAAGGTACTCGTATCCCCCATAACAGTACCTAGGACCCTTCAGGTAGGCTTGCCAGTAATATTGATATGGGTATAGACATCGGCTCAGATTCTTTAGACCAACAAGGCACGTGATTTCAATTTCGAACCCTCCCCAAGCGTGGAACCGACACCTCCAAGAGCAAACCCCCGATCCCACACTTGACATGAGATTAGAAATCCAAGAGAAGAGTAATCATGAAACCATATTATTACGCATCATACTTATGTATGTCCCTTTTGCTGTCGACTTAAACTACGTGTTTTAATACCTAAAACTCCGGCAGAATCCCAACCACAAAGACAGAGTAGACGGACAACATATGTACAGAACCATCGCCAGCATCATCCTCATCTTAGTGGCAGTACTTAGATAGTTTTCAGAAAGCGGCATAAACACCAGCAAGAGATTTCAGCATTCGATATCCCAAAGCCTCGAGCCTAAAACCTAAACCCTAAGAAAAACCCGTGACCCCAAGAAAGGCTCGCTTTCGGCAGGAAGTCGAGGCTGCAGTTCGCAAGAGCGGTCTGGCATCCGCGCTCCTCTCTGGGGAGGACATGGCGTATATTGAAAGGTAGGCTTCGGGGCTTCAAACAAGTTAGTGTAGGGTTTACAGCAAGGGTATCTGGGTGTACAGAGATCAAACAACAAAACAGTCTTGACTTTTGCTGGCAGTCGGGTTCAGAGCCCATTTTCCCTTCCGCATAATCCTGGCTTCCCAAACCCCCTGCTTGTAGCTGTCTGCACTTATGCTGGCAGGCACGGGTTCAGAGCTGACTTTTACCCCTTCCATAAACATCCTGGCTTCCCATTATAGCACTGTCTTGGCTTTTACTGGCAGGCGTGGGTTCAGAGCCCATTTTGCAGACAAAGTTGGCGGCACCAGAACGATTTCAGCGCTCCCCCCACCCCCCCACCCCCCCCACCCCCCCTTCCCAAAGTAAAGTCCTGTCCTTGAAGTGCCAAGAATCTAATGTGAAAGCCTCCAGACCGCAAAACCTGCAGACACGCTTAGCTGCGTGTGTGTGGCCCTATCATCTAAGGGCTTTAGGAGGGACCCCTAATAGGGACCCTTAATCCCATTACCTTAAATAACCATTGCATAGTCCTTTTATACCCCTTATAAAGCCAGGTAGTCTCCATATTAACCCCAATAACCTACAAGGGTCCCTATTAAGGGTCCCTCCTAACCCCGTTAGATACGTATCACCCCTCAACTTTTGACATCAGCTTCACGCCTTTCGCTGCAGGAGGGCGGCCTTTCGCTGCAGTCCGTCGCTTGACTTGGGCCTGCCGTGTGGTTTCTTATGGGCATCCAGGGTTTAGGGTTTAGGGTTTAGGCTAGGGTTGGGTTTGGGGATTTTCGTGAAAATGATAGGTGCCGGCAGGTGTCTCAAGATATTTTACCCTAAACCCTGAACCCCAAAACTCTCACTGAGAATTCGCCTTTCCGCCACCCGAATCCTTTCCGCCTTGCCGACACCGAATCGCGAACCACTTCTTTCAAGTACGGAAGCCTTAGCCCCAACATCCTGAGCCTGCAACCCCGCCAGGGGTTTAGGGTTTAGGGCGTAGGACTTTGGGTTTAGAGGGTTTAGGGTTTTACGGCTTAGGGTTTAGGGCTTATATAGTTTAGGGGTTTAGGGTTTATAATAGGGTTTAGGGTTTAAGGCTTAGGGCTTCTAAGGTTTACTGTAGGTAAACAGCGGCGGAAAAGCCTAAACCCTAAACCCTAAACCCTAAACCCTATAAACCCTAAACCCTAAACCCTAAACAGGTGGTCGGAGAGCGAGGACTCCGCCTCTCCGGGGGCGAGCGTCAGCGGCTCTCCTTTGCCAGGGCTCTGCTGAGGCTTGGGTTTTTTAATGTAGAGGCTTAAAAAGGGTCCTATATTATTCCTTGTGGGTTCCTTATTATGATTATAGTATAATGGGCCCCAAAACCCTATGTAGAGGCCTAGGTAATTTCCTATAATATTCCTTATAGGGTTCCTTTCCCCTACATTAGGGCGTCCGGGGATTACAGCACGGCCCAGAAAGGTTGAAGCATGAGAAGGCAGAGGCTATCCTAGGAACATAGTAATGCATGGGTAACATTGCAGCGACGTTGTAGTGATGGTACTCTAGTTTCTGAGAGTGATCAGCAACTTTCAAGCAGAATCTGCGTAGAAGGCCTTTGGGTATTTTGAGCCTCAGGGTTCAGGTCCGAGGGTGCAGGTTCTCGAGGCTGCAGCGCTGAGGGTTTTTGGGTTTTCAAAGGTTGTAAGGTATTGGTGGTAGTGCGGGGGCCTACAGGGACATGGAGATACGGACTGAACTAAAGCTTAGGGTTGTACACCTTCGGAAATGTAGTTTCGTCGCCCATGTGGGGCCTGGGGTGCTAGGGTTGTAGAGTTTAGGCCCCAGCGACTCCGGCGAAGCTGTTGCTGCAACTATTGAATTGCTGCGCTTCAGTCCGGGATGGTGGTGATGGTCAACTACGGTGATGACATTCATGGTGATCCCGAGCTCAGGGCATCCGTGCAGCTAGATGCGGGGCTTCGTGTTGAAGAGCTTGGGGTTGCATTCTAAAAAATTGTACCTAGACTTAGACCCTCCATTAGCGTTTTTGAAGGTGGTATGTTTAGCTTATGGACACTTGGCTTGTCGGGCGGGGCTGCAATCTTTTTGTGCGACCTTCTTGGGCTACGGGCTGTAGGCAGTAAGGTCAGCTCGGGTTTAAGAGTTTTAGTTTCGAGATTGCGAAGCCCCCACACTCAAGACCCGGTATCGTAGGATTGCCTTCCATCTATCAGGGCGTCTCGCAACATCAATCAGGGACCAGAACTAGAGAATCACCAAACACGTACTATAGTTTCGGGGTACTCAAAGTAATGTAATTTTGTTTAACAAGGCTTATCAGCCTTTGGGACTTATTCTACGTGATTACACCTGGCCCAATACTACTGTAGAGACTCGCCTGGTTCTTCTGGCTTTTGAGTGTGGAGCAAAGTATTGTGGGCAGCCGATCGGGTCCTTGCTCAGGTTTCTACATTCAGACGCCTTTCTCTTTTTTGGCTTCATTGAAACTGAATAGTAGAATGCAGTCGCAAATTTACACTCATCATTAACTCAGTGAGACCCAGTCATTATTAATTTCGTGATCAATAGTGCGATGAGGTAGGAGTCGAAGTTTTAGCCTTGAGATGGCTTTGGGTTTCCGGCCGGTACAAGCTCGCGCTTGGGGTTTCCCTTGCTGAGCCACAGTAGCTATGTTGCTGTTCGTTGGATCGGCTCCGTACGTCACTTCACAGATGAGCGTGGGACTTGCGATTCCAAATCTATGCTTCTGTCTGACAGATTCCCTCAAGTTTCTTACCGCGATTCGGGAAATGTGCAACTCGTTGTACTGCCTCTTACTCTTACGCTGACCAGACATCCAGGAGAAGTCGGTGGGTGAACTGGAGGAGTCAAAACAAGTTCGTATTGGTTCATTTGCTCTCGACAAGACATCCGGCGGGGGACTGCCAACTGAAAGCGACGAGTAGCTTCTTCCAACTCTCAGCAGTATCTTTTCGAGAGTTGAAAGACGAAAGCAGTAATGAGAGGAGGTATGTGCATCCCAACTGGACAGGAACGATCGAACCATGTTCACTACTTTATGCTTGGTATTCAGAGTCGAGTGAGTCGAAATCCGAAGGCAGTCTGAAGCGACTTGCATGTTGCTGCATGCTTATACTTATGCCTCAGCTTCGGCCTCTCCCCGTCTAGCCTATGAAGCTTCCATACGACTATAAGCTCAGAAGCACCAGGGCTCTGGCAAACGAAGCGTTCGCGTGCGCAGAAGTTCGGCCACTCTTTCGAATGCGAGTCCCGTCCTAGCAGGGCGCCACAGACGGAACTGCTGCTTCTGGACGAGGCGCGCTTAGAGTTTAGGGTTTAGCGGTGCCGCATAGAAGTTGAACAGTTGGTTCCCGACTCGACCATCTGAAACATATGTTCATAGCGCAATATAGGCCTTGAGACCCTAGTCCCATTGTTCAGGCTCTGAGATTCGGTCCAGCTTCTGCTGCCTGCTTTTTTGGACGAGCCATGGCTGACGGCACCGAGAACGACGCCTTGAGGATCCGGTAGGAGCGGCCCGAGCATTGCCCTGTTTAGAACTGGAGATTGCACCTGCGAAGCCCTCAGCGAGGAGTTGAGTCCGGCAACCTTCCACCTTCAAGACCCCAGCAAAGCCTGCGAGTAAAACGAAACAACAGCAAGCCAAAGATGCCAACCAAATTGTATTTCTGGATCCAGCTTAAATTCCTTTCCTTGGAATTAAGTTATAAGCCTTAGTTGATAGGTTTCGAAGTCTTTCAGAAGATTGTTTGACACGAAGCCCCACACCCTAAACCCCCAAATTCTAAACCCCAAACACTTAAAAACCCTAAACCCTAAATCCTAAACCTTAAACCCTTATAAACCCCAAACGCTTATAAACCCTAAACCCTGACCCCTAACTTCTGAATCAGGCCACAAGTGCCCTGGATGCTGAGACGGGTCAGCTCCTCCTGGAGCCGGGGTTTGCCCCGAGGGTTTTAGGGGCATCGGGGCTTAGGGTCGAGGGTTTGGGGCATCGGGGTTTAAAGTTAGGGTCTGGGGCTTTACGGTTTGAGGCTTTGGGTTTGGGGTATAGGGTTTGCCTGCCATCAAGGACAGGGCTTAGGGTTCAGGGTGATGGCTGGGAGGATCTCGGTCAGATAGTCTTGAAACTTGAACCTTGCGAAGGCGAGCCATTCGACCCAGTGCCAGGTTGGCATATGAGCGTGGCCCTGTGAGGATGACACCTCTAGGCCCCAGGCCCTTCGAAGCTCGTGACTCTGTCTGCCGCCCTTGACCGTAATGACGGTTGTTTATTGCGGGTTTCGTCAGTCAGAGTTCGTGTTGCAGATTCAGCGTTCGAGTTTAGGTTTTGGGGGGGAAGCCTTCCTCTCATCGAAAGCCCAGCCTGGGTACCCTTCCAAGCAAAGCTTCTCGAACCCCGAACCCAAAACCTTAAAACGTGAAAGACAGAACCCTGTCATCAAGCCCTCGCCGGCAAGCAGGAGAGTTTAGCTGAACTCCGATCACGTGAAGGGGGCAGCCCACCGGCCATCCTTGCGACTGTTCCGCAGACCCTTTCTTCGTTGGGTTTAGCCTCTATAGGCCAAAAGAGTCAACCCTAAACCCTAAAGGTTTCTGAGAATACGTACCGGGAGCTTGGATTCCAGGGTGGGCCCGGGTCTGAAGGGTTTGTGTTGCTCCGGCTACAGGGAGCCCCGAATCCCTAAATAGGGTTTTGGAGCTTTTTAGGTCTTCAACCGGTGAGGTTTTGAGGGGGGGTCGTTTGGGCTTCTAGGGCCACTTCGCTCCGGGCCTTTTTCGGGCCTCACTCCAAACCAGACGAAGGAGCCTTTGTGAAAAGGCTTCGGTTGTGTGGAGTGTGGCGTTTTGTGTGGGAAGTTTCGTACTTTGCATCTGCGGCATCTCCATGCCAAATATAGGGGCCTTGATAATAATTCGAATAGGGTTCTGGGGCCCAATATGCTTTAATTATCATAAGGAACCCCCAAAATAGTATAGGTACTTATTAAGGACCCTATATTAGGACCATTCCCGAACCCTGCCTTGCCAAGGCCATCACCCATCAGCTGAAGATGGCAAAGCAGGCAGCGCGTCTAGAATTAGATGTTCCCATTTGTTTGGGGACGGTAATCTTTGTTGTGTCCCTAAAGCTTAAACCCCTAAACCCTAGACGTCGGAATACCCGAAACTGCGGAGCCCGAACTCAGAAAGCTCAGCATTTGGGGCACCTCGATGACTAGCTGAGCTTGCAGGCTTGAAGCACCTGTGGTCACGAACCAGCCGCCAGCATTTTGTCGTGTCGGCTCGGTCCCCTTGTAGTTCTTGTTCTGGTAAAATGGTGAATGACTATAGCAACGGAACCATGCGCCTTTGAAGGGGGATATCGGGAAACGAGATCGTCTAACCTTCGCATAAGGCGTAAACTTTCCAGGGTAGCTTCCCGAGAGGCAGACAAAATCCTCGTCGTGGAGCAGGGGCGGATCACAGAGTCTGGCACCCATGAGGAGCCGGAGACCCTGAAAGCTTTGCGGTTCTTCAACGTGCACATGGCATTGTTCTGAGGTTCTTGTGACCGACGTGCTTTAGATAGGACCTCTATCCTACGGCTACGCGGACAGAACTTTCCACAGCTGCCACAATACAATGAACACCCTCGTAGAGCAAAGAATTCTGAAGCAGCACATTGGCGAAACGTGGCACTATGGCGTTGAGATATTGACTTCAGCCGCCGGAATGCCGCAATAACCATGATCCCTGCCGCGCGCTCAATTTAAAGCATTGATAGTAGTGCTTGGTGCTATTCTGCGATGGACGGATGTTCAGGGAAGAAAAGACCTCGCCCTAAACCCTAAACCTTAAACCCCTAAACCCTAAACCCTGAACCCCTAAACACCTAAACCCTAAACCCCTAAACACCTAAACCCTAAACCTCACGCCCTAAACCCTAAACCCTTAAACGCCAACAAATGCCTATGTAACCCTGCACCCTAAACCCCTTAAGCC
>CAJNDV010027768.1:31432-41629 GCA_905221635.1 Symbiodinium sp. CCMP2456 | reverse complement strand
ATACCTTCAGAACTTAGATAACTTATTACCCATGTTAGGGGACTTATAACCCCACTTATAACTACACGTGAACCTCCAAGTAGGATGTGTCAGGAGGATAAGCTTGCACTTCTTTGCCTTTGGCCTGGCAGCTTGCAGCGAATCTGCAAACATCCGAGTGATCCTGCCGAGGCAAGGTCTATACCATGGCTCCAAACGGTGTGCTCTTTGATCCGCCGAACCAGGTGGATTGGGGTTGAGAGATCTTGGGCTTCGCATGTCGTGACCTGGCTGAGAATGAATCTGGCACTTTGATCAAAGCATCGGGACAGGTTCCCATGGGCATCTGGAACCCCGACACTCAGCGTAAAGGGCTCAGCCATCTTGCTGTGACAGCGTTGCTTGGTCCTCCAAAACGGCAGCTCCGACGGCGAAGTGTTTGAGGCCTTGACCCTGCTGCCGGCATGATGCCTGGCTGCCCATATCCAGCGCCTTGGACTGCTCAAACACCGCAGCCGCAGACCACCGGGGTCAGTTCCGGGTGTGTCCCAAGGCCATCTCCTACCTGGGTCGGACCTACATTTTGCTCCCGGACCAGCGATTGCAGCGGCCCCGACTGGTCGTGGAAAACTGCCGCGTCGGGCCTGGGAGCTCAGGTTGGACCCAGAGACCGAGGAGGCAAGACTGCCAGCTTCAAGTCTCTGCTAGCTGCTAGCAGATATGCGCCCTCGCAGATCGTGGGCACATTCAATCGCGACACGAACGAGATGGACCTGCAGAACCCTACGCTGCTCCAAGAGGTTTGCTTGCCTGTCTGGGTGTGTTGCAGGTTGCCGCTGCCAGAGTGCAATGTAGGGTGCCGGAGCGGAGGGGGAGGTTTAAGCCACACATTCCTTCTGCCGATTCGGTTCAAGACGTCTGCGCCAACAACCTAACTGACCTAAATGGTTTCAAGTCTTCCTCCGAGAGATCCGAACTGCGAGAGCCCTAGCAAGGGAGGCTGAGGTCGTTAACTCTTATGATGCACTGGTAGAGAAAACGACCAGGGATTGTTGTCAGAGCCACAGCCTACCTCGCAAGTAAGCTTCAATTCGCACAGCTGTGAAGCAACATGGCTGAAGCTGAGAATGAAATATTCTCAGATGAGCACTTCCAGGCGCGTCCGGAAAGCAAGCAGAGTGTTGAAGCAGCAGTACTGCGTGAGTCTGACCGTCACGCCAATCGTGAGAATTTGGTCCGACCCCTCAATGCGAAAATGTTTGACGGCAAACACGTCCTGACCTCTGCCCCTCCACGATGGCAATGGCGAGAGAGGGGTGATTCTGATGGTGTGGGAGCTGAGGCTGCTGATGACGATGATGATGTTGGTTTAGGGTTTTGGGTTCAGGGTTTAGGGTTTAGGGTGTTGATTTCGGTAGCGACAGTGATTGCGGTGCCGGTGAGCTGTTGCTGACCATGCTTTGCTCATGTTGACCTTTGTTACGGAACTGGCAAGTTACGGTACCTTGTGCAGACTGCTCCTGCCCCGGACAGGCCCTGGCAGCTCAAGACAAGAAGCCGCAGGACTTCCGGGTTTCTCTTGAAGCCAGTTTCATCTTGCAGCTTCCAGTGCGCCCCAATTCTGGCAAAACCGTATTATACGCTGCCTGCCCAGCGTCACCTGGGGACCTTGCCAGTGGAGTGCGGAGCATGACATGTATCATCGGTTCACCACAGGATCTCCTGAAGACGGTCGAGGCCAACGCGCCCGGATACACCGAAGCTCGGGTGCACTGGAGATGTGGCAGAGTCCGAACGTTGCAATGACAGGGTGCTCTTGTAGTCAGAAGTCACGCCGCTTGGGTTGGGCTTCAGGCTGGACTTGTTGAGAGAGTGCTAAGATGGAACGGGAGCCGAGGAAAAGAAGCGCCTGCTGGACGGCATGAAGGTGGCTTCTTGTGGGATGGGGGGCTGAGGTGAGGACTTTCTCATGAAACGCACACAGCAGAAGTGCCACTGACCACTGGCAAACGTGGCTATAAAGTGCGGGGCTTGCAGAGGACTTCTTGAAAAAGGTTCAGGCTGCCGAGGAGAAGCTGTACATGGTGACCCTGCCTTTGTTTGCGAGTGGAGCCGAGAGGGGCGAGAGGCAAAGAGTTTCGTTGCTTAATCTAAAGCCAGGTGAAAGCAGTCGGCAAGGTGAAGGGAAAGATGGAAACGGAGGACGGGAGTTGCAGGTCCTCATCTTGCTCTCGCCTTGTCGCCGCCGTCCACCCGGCAGGAGCATGAGCTGATCAACAAGTACCTCGGCCAAGACCTTCAGGACAAGCAAAGCCGCCCCGCATGCCCATCTCTCACCACAATGCGATGAGAGGCAACTGACTACAGATATGACTAACAAAAGCGCGCGTAGGCTCCGTTGCTGGCCTCCGGGACGCAGGGGGTCTCTGCGGTGCGGTTTTTGCCGGTGAAAGTTGCTTGGCAGCGTAGAAAAGTCTGAATTTCGATCAGCCCCCAGTTGTAGAGCCTGACCAACCCAAGGCCATTCGCATTGCAACCAGGATGTCGCCAAAATACCGAATCGGAACCCCAAAACCTTTGAGTCACCTTCTGTCGAGCAGGACAAGATCCAGCTTCTCACCGGCGCGGTGCAAGCGATGATCGACGAAGGTCGCCTCACCGTCGAGGCCCACCGATCTAAGCCTTTCACAACAATCAGAAGGAGAAGAAGATGAGAAAAGAGCATCAACAGCACTGCACGAATAGCAACGACGACGGCGACAACAACCACAATGTGGATCATGAAGATCCGCGACGATCTCATCCACGAAGCAAAGACTCCTTGACATTGCACGCGGAGCGTGCGCTATGTGTGCTAACCCGCCATAAAGGGGAGATGATGTCTTGATGGCTGATCTCTCGTACTCGCAACACGACAGCTTACCTCACCTGACCGAAAAGGCACCTGAATCCATGCAGAAGTGTGAATCCAAGTGGTGCGGCCCTAGAAGGCAAGGTATCAGCAAGCTGCACAGGTGCCAAACGACGGCACTCTACAACTGAGCTCGTGTGCGGAAGACCACAATTGCCCCAGGAAACGTGTGTCGTATACTTTGCTCCGACTAGCAGAGCCTGGCTCCGACCGGTTCGCTCGTTACTTTTTGAGCTGGGCAACTAAGTGCGTGGGATCATTGAAACAAGGAAGAGAGGGGGACCGAGTCACAAGAGGGAATCCAGGCAACCGATCTGTTGTGCGCAGTCGCACTTTCGTGGGATGGGTTTTCAGTTGAGCTTCGGGCTTAGAACAACTTCTGAGTAATGGGTCCGAAGGGAGGCAAGTTGGAATCTTAAGTTTTTTGCGATTTCGCCACCGACGACTTGCCTCCCTTGGCTAAGATTTTTAAAGGACAGTTCTTTGCAGTGAGACCCTTTCTTGTAGCGAAAGCCAGGAGCGGCCGGTCCTACAGGAGCAGCTCGCCGCGCGGCGGACTGCAGCCAAGGCGCGGCTTTCGTAGGGCCCGGACCCGGGAACTCCGATTTGGGGATTTCTGAAAATAGGAGACCCTAATATAGTACCCTAAATAATAGGATCCTTAATATAAGGACCCCAAAATAAGGTACCCCTAATTTTCGGAAACCCCCATTTCTGCTCTGCAGATCTCTGCAGGAGGCAGGAAAGACCAAGACTGTGGAGACGCTCGGCAAGCGAAGAGAGAAGAGCTTGCGCCTTCGGGGACGGGGATCAGCTGTGAGAAGCTGAAGCATGTTCAGCTGTATTCGGGCATCGTGGGTCTTAGGAGTTAGTGGCAATCCGCTGCCACAGCATGCGTCGTCACTCCTGAATTCTAAGGAAGGTCGAGACCATGTTAGTAAGTGTGTCGGAAGCTGAGATGGGGATCGGCTGGGCCGGGCGGCGTTGGGCCTTGATGCCGCTGACGCATTTGCTGGCCTCACGTGCGTTGCCCTTGACTGTCAGGGGGAAGTCCAAAGGGATCACCCACCCAGTGAAGAATCTGGAAGACTTCTACCCGCTGGATCAGGCCGGGGCAGCAGTTGAGGGATGTCCGCGACGGCTACGGATACCGAGGAGCTGAAGCGGCTTGACCGCCTGTCGAAGGCTCCGGAGAAAAACCTCAGCCGGGAAACCCAGCCCTGTCTTGACATCGACTGACCGTCACAGACATTGTCGTTTGAGCATGCTGATAGCAACTGTGACAAACTATGCGTCCGCTTGTCACGTAGTTCTCCGAGGCGACCACGACAGAGAGCTTGTGAGAATCTCAGAAGACAGTAATATGCCAGTTCTTCTGCCGTGAAGACTTAAACTTTCAGAGACACAAGGTGAGGAAAAGGCCCTCCTTGCAGGAGGACATCCGACGAGTCCCGGCAAAGTCTGGCAGCCTGCTCCCGTTCCTCACTCTCCCCCTCCGTCACTCGCTCGCTCGGTTTGCGCGTGGAGCACAAAACCCATGAACATCCGCATGCTCAGGGCGAAGAAGGCGTGCATGTGTTGTGCATAAACAACACACGCAGACAGATACGTAGATATTTGTACATACACAGAAAACTGAATAGGTATATATATATATATATATATATAATGTCTATATGCTTATGTGTTTGTCTGTTTATTTATTCAGATTTATGTCTTTATTGGTTTATTTTTTTATTCATGCACGCATACACATGGGCTTACATATATTGTTACGTAGGTATGCACATCAATCTCGTGCGGTTGAGCGGCCGTGTGCCATACCGGAGGCTTTGAGACTCATTCCCTCCAAGATGTTTCGCCTTTGCCGAGGATTGGAGCGGAAAAGCCGCATGTGGTTCGAAACCTCGGAGGAGTTGAAATGCAGGGATCTGGGCCGATCTGTTTGTGCCAAAGTTGTGCTAAAAGCCAAGTCTGCGAGCCTACGCCCGGTCGCAGGAGTTCCACCGTCGCCTGCAAAAGGCCCTCATCGAGCTCGAGAAGATCAAAGCCACTGCCACAGATCCACCTGTGCCTCTCATCATCCCAGCATCCTTTGAACTGGAGGGGGTGAAACTTTTTGTCAGGCCGAGCAGGCCAAAAGAGAGGCACAGGAGGCCGCAGAGCGCAAGCTCCGGGAGGCGTGGGCGTGAACGAAGTTTCTGCCAGCACTGATGCGTGCTTCTGATTCCTGCCTGTTGTCACAGGAGGAGGAGGCGCTAGAGAGGAAGCGGCAGGCGACGCCGGGATGTTCTGCTACAAAGATAGTTCGACTCTCCCACATCTCGCGCATTTCCCCGCCGCATGCCGGGCGCTGGCTTAACGGCGGCGGCTTGTCTTTTGAGTCGCTGACCATCCACCAGCGCCACATTGGCGGCGTCTGGCTTCGTGAAACGGCTGGTGCGGTCAGCATGCAGTCGTCATCCACCAGACTAGCAGACCCACACCGGGATACCGAAGACAGCAACAGAAGCGAAAGAACTAAGTAACTAAGTTTTCTGATGCAGAATTCGCTCACTCTTGACACTGTCATTTTCGTTCCAGCGCAGATGTCCCGCTGCATGCCGGGCGCTGGCTTAACGGCGGCGGCTTGCCTTTTAAGTCGCTGACCATCCACCAGCGCCACATCGGCGCCGTCTGGCTTCGTGAAACGGCTGGTGCGGTCAGCATGCAGTCGTCATCCACCAGACTAGCAGACCCACACCGGGATACCGAAGACAGCAACAGAAGCGAAAGAACTAAGTTTTCTGATGCAGAATTCAATAGATGTACTCGTGACTCGTGAATGTTCTTGGCAGTATCACTGCTGTTGAAACTGAGGAAGCAGCAGACGACGCCGGGATGTTATGCTACAACGATAGTTCGACTCTCCCACATCTCGCGCATTTCCCCGCTGCATGCCGGGCGCTGGCTTAACGGCGGCGGCTTGCCCTTCAAGTCGCTGACCATCCACCAGCGCCACATTGGCGGCGTCTGGCTTCGTGAAACGGCTGGTGCGGTCAGCATGCAGTCGTCATCCACCAGACTAGCAGGCCCACACCGGGAACCGGAGACAGCAATAGCATCGAAAAAACGGAATTTTCCAATGGCAGAACTCGCGCACTGTTGACACTGCCATTTTCGTTCCAACGTAGACGTACTCGTGACTCGAGATACTTCGCATGCAGCATCAGTGTCAGTGTGCTTGGTAGTGTCACTGCATATCACTGCTGTACTGCTACTGCTACTGATTGCTACCGCTACCACTACCGATACCGCTGCTGCCGCTGCTGCTACTTCTACTTCTACCGCTGCTTAAACCACCACTACTACTACTACTACTACTACTACTACTACTACTGCTACTACTACTACTACTACTACTACTACTACGACTACTACACCTCCTCCTCCTCCTACTCCTACTCCTACTTCTTCGACGACTCTCCATTGGTTTACCCGGTCACAGTCCCACTGTCTTGGTTGCAAAGGCCCACCGCGAGGCAGAGGAGCGCAAAGAGCTTGAGCTCCAAGCCGCCTGGCTAAGAGATGCTAAGAGTAAGTTTGCGTATAGCGGCTTTTTCGATGCCAGCTATATGTCTTGTTCATAACTTGTATCCCTTTTCTCGTCGATTACAGGGGTGGGAAACTAAACTACTAGACTAAACCCGTCAAGCGCATAGGTACCTGTTCTCTTTTGCGAGACTCTGTCCTGGCTGTAAAACTGGGGAAATCTCGACAGATGCTCTGAAAGCTCTACAGATGTCCTTAGATGTGTTTGTTGACGGTGTGATGCTTTGAACTCGGCCGAGAGACTTACAAAGCTTCCCGGTTACCGTGCGCCAAGACCCAGAGCCCAATCCTCAGGCCAAGCTTGAGAAGAAGCGCCAGGAGGCACACCTCTCAAAAGATACGATGTAAAGCACAGCAGTTCAGGACGAGATTTCTATCTCGGCTGTCCAAGTGATGACAATGTGACGTAGATAAGTCACACGCTTATAACCATCTGTGCAATGCTGTTCTCTACTATATTATTAAATTATTATGTACGTTTACACAGACAGCACATATGTGATCCCGGTTCGGCCGCCCCCCCCCCTCCCCCCGCCCATGGTTGGTACCCCCTCAAACCCGCTGTTTTGCGATTCTCCTCTCCCTTTGTGGTGTGGTTCTCCCCCTCCCACTCCCCGCTGTGGTGTGGCCGTGTGATTCTCTCGCCGCGCCCCCGCCCCCTGTGGTGTGGTCTGGTTGTGCCCGCGGCCCGCCCCTACTGCAGCAGCAGCCACATCAGCGGCATCATC
The DNA here is from genome assembly GCA_905221635.1 of Symbiodinium sp. CCMP2456. Classification (NCBI taxonomy): domain Eukaryota; class Dinophyceae; order Suessiales; family Symbiodiniaceae; genus Symbiodinium; species Symbiodinium sp. CCMP2456. Next base: position 34,420 of record CAJNDV010027768.1, on the reverse strand, counting down.
ATCGTCCTCGCTATCGTCGTCGTCACTATCGTCACGTCCTCATCACCATCATCATCATCACATTCTTCAGCAGTAGGTTCGGGGTTCGGGTCTTCTTGGTTTGCCTCCCCTCTGTGGTATAACGGATTTGGAGCCGCCAAAGGGAAGGAGTGCGCACAGTCAGAGGGATTTGTACTCTGTCGCGGGAACGGGGCCTGTCAGGAACGCGGCCCTCGTGACAGTTGCAGTTGTAAATCCTGATTTCGGAGTCGTGGTTGGAATGTGTGCACTGTCACAAGGATCGGGTGTGTAAATGGGAAGAAATCCTCGTGACAGTTGACGGTTTTAGAGCCGCCAAAGGGAAGAAGTGCACACAGTCACAGGGATTTGGAATGTCTGGAACCGGCCCGGGGGCGGGTGGTCGGTGAACCGAGAACCGGGATCTTTTATATTATATTATATTTTTATACATATATACACAGAAGGATGTATGTATGCTTCTATATAAATATATACATATATATATATATATACACACACACATCCCAGGTTTGCAGGCAATTCAGCTGAGATCCATGTGTGCAGCATCCTGCATCCATGCCCGTCGCACTTTCCGTTTTTCCTCCCATGACAGGCCGCGTTAAAGCCGGCGAAGGCAGCTCCTCAAGCAAAGAAGAAAGAGAGCTGCGTACCGCAAGGAGATTTCTTGATTGACTTCTCGGGCTTCGAAGTGTGGTCGCGGTGGAAATGTTTCTGCCAGAACTGTGCCGATGAAGGGGGTGCAGAGGCGAGACAAGGTCACGAGAAGTGAGTCGAGTCGAACCCAGGGATGCAGAGGTACGAGAGTTCAGAATTTGGGTGCGCAGGTTCCTTCCAAGGTTTTAAACACTTGCCGCCGCAGTTCGACATTAACAGTTTGAGAGTGCCCACCATACCCAGGAAGCTCCAACGCACCAAGCTCGACCCACATGCTTCTCGGCACCGGTTGTAGTCCCTCTCTGCGCGAGGGCGAGGGAAGCCCTGGATGATTCAACTTGCACATATTCGGAGTTGCGATAAGAGAGCAATAGCCAGAATCGCACTCGTCGCACAGTCGTAGAAACAGTGGCAATCGTAGCAGTTGCAGTGGCAGTAGGACAGGAGTAGGAGTAGCCGCAGGAGTAGTTTAGTGTGTTTCGTGTTGGCGGCAAAGCTTCGTGTGAACAGATGCGCCACACAGTAGCGGCATGCATGTTGCATGACTGTTTGTGAACTCACGGAAATGTAGTGATGTGGCGCGAAAGTCTTGGTTTCGGCGCTCGCTCTTTGAATGCAAAGCTTGAGATAAAGATAATTACAGCACCCAGAGCTCATTTCGTTTCCCCACATGCATGTTCTGCTTGTGTCACTGCTGCTGCCTCTTGCCATTGCTCTTGTCTTTGTGGTGCTGCAACGACTACTGCTCCTGTTGGATTGGGTGCCTCGAATTTCCCGGCACCCTGGGCAGAGACTGGGCACGTGCAACTGTTGGTGCTGCTGCCGGCTGCTGCGGCTGCTCCTGTAAAAGCCGCATGCCGTTGGGTGCCAACTACTGACTCCAGATGTCATGACAGTCATTCCTGTGCTGCCGCTGAGGATTTCTTCCAGCCCCCGCCACGAGAGGAGGAGCCGGAGACCCAGGCAAACACCGAAGATGCGCAGGAGCAGTGCGATTCTGGTTGGACTACGGCCGATGGTTCGCTTTGAGTTTAGGATGGTTTACATAGAATACCCTGAAGATCCTGCTAGTCTGTATTGCTGGTATCATCTGATGTTGTGCCGGGCAGATGATTGCAGGATGCGGAAATTTCGGGCTGGGACAGGCTGTCGTGGATCTTGCTTAGCATTGGTTGGACCTACGCTTTAGGTTTCTGGGTCCAAGGACTCTCGGAAGAATTATTATGGCCCCTTGTTGAGACGATGTCAAGATTTCTGGGTAGCTTTTGTGTAGATAGACATCTACACAGATAGACAGACGGATAGATAGAAAGGTAGGTAGATACATAGGTAGATGGGTAGATAGGTAGATGAACAGATAGATAGACACAGAGAGCGACAAGAGACAGAGTGTGTCGAAAGCTTGTCTGTGGTGGGGGGGTGGCACTGACCATCGGAGCAAGTAGCAACTTGTTCGTAGCCGCCCGCCCCCCGCCATGAGCGCTTTTCCTGAAGTGGATCGAACCTGACGGCAGACTATTTACCACTTCAGTGACTGTTTTGCTGGCGCCTGCAGGGAAGCACGCTTGAAGCTGAAACTCCGCACAAACGGCTTCACGGTGCAAAGGGGACAACACTCCACAGAAGCCGGTGGGACATCCTTGCATGTTGAAATCTTCTGGGCGACAGCATGTTCTAGCAATGCTATTCTGCCAGTGGCTCACGGGCCCCATTGGCAAAGCCAGAGCAGTACAGAAAGGCAACCATAGGCAACTTAGGCAACCGAACTACTAGTAGGGCCTGTAGGGGAAGCGTGGAAGCATGCAGAGGCAGAATGATGGTGGTGATGATGAAGATGTTCATCGTCACCTTCATCATCGCCATCATCATCGTCGTATCATCATAGTGTCATAGCATAGTGATATCGTAGAGGTAAGCAGTCCAACAGTGCCGTGGACGCACCATGCAACACTGCTGCAGGAGAGCAATTCCGAGGATGCTGATGGCCTGACGACGCCTCCTTCAAGCGAGCAGCCTTTCGACTCGACATTTTTGATGCTCAGTATGAGTTTGAAGCAGATGTAGCCAAAGAGACTCCAATGCAACACAGGACAAGATAAGTCGAGCGCCTGCGCGTGCATGTAGATAGGTACGCAGGTAGGTACGTAGGTACGCAAGCAGGTAGGGCGGTCGTAGGTCGGTAGGTCGATAAGGTCGATAGGTCAGTAGGTAGGTTGGTAGGTGGGTAGGTGGGTAGGTGGGTAGGTGGGTAGGTGGGTGGGTGGGTGGGTGGGTGGGTGGGTGGGTGGGTGGGTGGGTAGGTGGGTGGGTAGG